>CAUHTR010003238.1:0-48513 GCA_959609185.1 Schmidtea polychroa
CGTAATTTTGAATATCCAATAGGATCCAAAAGTAGTTCTGCAGATCATATTTTTCGAAAGCATCAAGATTTATATTTTGCTTTGACAAATGAAATTAGAGCCCCAAAACGCCACCCACAAAACCAGGAATTTTTCAATTGCTTCATCAAAATACTTCTTCAGTCACGTCCAATAAAATAGATATTTGTTTACAAAATTTCAAAAATTAAGAATTTCCAATGGTGATTTAAAGGTCACGCCGCGATGAGGTTTATATAGAATTTGATAAGGCCATACTAGATAATCTGGCAAAGTTTCTGCGTAAAATTTTAAATGTGTAATATTCAAATCATTAGAAGACCGCTAGAAAGATTTCATTTAAAGCTTTAACATATAAAAACTAGTCAAAGAACTTCCAAGTGTCATCGCGTTAAGTTTATAAGATTTCATAACAAGGGTGGTGCGAGCGGTGCAGTCGCACATGGTGCACATCTGAAAGGAGCGCAAAATTGAAATGTAACATTTTTTTAATTGATCTCTTGAATATTTTCTGGTTAATTTACTTCTAATTTGGTATTTGGATAAGATTCTAATTTTTCAGTTGTTAGGATTTTAGTTGGAGTTTTGTAGTTTTAAAAATATTTCGATTTTTTATATTTGTAAATCTCAATCGTAATTGTTTAATAAATGATAATATTAATAATAAATGATAATATTAATAATAACTAATAATAATAATGATAATAATAATAAAATTATTAAAAAATATAAATAGTCTATATAGTACTACTTGTCTTATTAATACAACAAACACAATAATATAAAAATAACTTTACTTCGTCATTTCTACACAAATTTCATGTTTACCACAACGAAAAAATATATCGTAGAGTGCCGATTTTAATACCATGATACATTATATGGAAAACGCCAAAATTTTGATTTACTTTGAAATCCAAATATTATACCAGATACACTATTTGGTTTATTATTCCATGGTATTATAATATTTAGCACTTTTTTAAAATAGTATACCACTGGTACACTATTTGGGGAGGTATACTATTCGGCACTCTACGGTAATATAACAGTACACTACAGTCTCCATAAAACCCTAAACAATCAGTTTCTGTTACAGAAGAAACTCCGGCTATATTATCAGTTTAAAATAGGGAATGCAATACCGGTGTTGCGTTTTTAATGTAAGTCCTTTGTGTTCTTTTCAAAATAAATAAACGACCCAACACAAAATCTTTATTAACACTGATGCAGTTACACTTTTACACTTTTTATTAGTTTACTCAAACTTGATACAATCAGGTTTTGTCTGCACTTTTCAATTTGCCATCAAATCTCACGCAGGGATAGATCTTCCAACGGGAGATGTCCCTTTCTGGTACGTTCGATTTTTAAATTATTTTTTTTCTACTAACTTTAATGTTTCCTTTTTCGCTCTAATCAAACTTCTATTTTCTTTTCTTCGACCAACTGGCAGTTTTGTTTTCTTGTCAGTTGCTTTTATACCCACTTGGTAATTGACTTTATTTTTGCAAATTAGTTTGGGTCTAACTTCCCCGCGGGCTTCCTCTTGTAGCTCTAATTCAATTTAAGGAAATTGACCCTTTTTCTTTGACGGCTCTTGTCACTTTTATTTTATTCGGCTAATTTAATTGCCTTCCCAAAATTGGATTGCTAATTCAGGTTTTTTCAAATCGCTTGGGTTTCCCATTAGCTCGGGTTCTCCATTAGTTAATTAATTTTTGTTTTTTGTAATTTATTCCTTTTAGGGACCCACCCATTGATTTTATTTTATTATAGCTGAACTCGTCTCATTATTTAGCATCCGCCCATACCAGTTTCCCCCGGAAATTATTCGTTTTTAAAATTTTTGATTTTTAATTAATATTTTGTACTTTAAATTATTATTTTGAATTTGGTGTTTTTATCGATTTTCACCTCATTTTGTGCCTCTCCTGTTGAACCCCAACATATCTAACCCCTTTAATTTAGATTCGACCTTGAAACTGCATGTATATAATAAGTCTAATAATAATAATAATATTAACAATAATTTGAAAAATTTATATAATTAAATTTGTTGAAAAAAAAATTCTTTTTAATATCACATCCATTTGATGGAAAATAACGATTCATTTTAAGGGACATTTTTAAAATTGAATTATTTTTGCATTCACTTTTAACTTCATTATTTGGAGTTTTCTCTGTACTAGGGAATTTATTGGCAGCTAAACATGATTTGGATTTAGATATTGTGTTAAATGATGAAAAAGTTTTGTCAATTAGAATAATTTCACTGATTCACTGACTGATTCTATAACGCTCGCTGATTGGTTGATCCTAACAATATTATTATAATTTTATGAAAATTAATTTAAATAAAAATAGAAAAAGAAAAAAAATTTATTGAATCATTTTCTTTTTGGGATCAAACACGTATCTCTTGAATTCCAAAATGACATTGATTGTAGGTTTGTTTGATTCGTTTTCTTCATTTTGTTTCCCTTTCTTTCGCTTAGATGTTCCAGAGAACACTTCAATTAGATCAGTTGGTGCGTCATCTAGGCGAGGAAATTATAAAATAACCAGATCGATAGTCAACCACCAACCATCTAAATATATTTTGGATTTACCACTCTGACCGAAATTTCCTTCAATTTGACCGTATATTGGTGATTTAAGGTAAATTATTTTATCACATTCTTCTATCGATTTTAATTGATCAAATTTCACTCTCATTCTTTGAAATACTTCAATATTTGTTTCCTTTTTAAAGAGATTCTTGACTATAACAGTTCGAGAATCATTAAAACGCTCCAATAAACCCGATCGAGACTTCATCTTGTACACCTTTGATGCAATTTTATTTGTATTAAAACATACTATATATAATATTCTGTGATAATATATAATGTCTATATAGTCTAGAGAGGTCATGTCAAATGAAATAATATTAAAAATAAAAATGAAAATCAGATAGAATAAAATTTTATTAATTACATAATATTTTATCTATATGTCATTTGTAAAAAAGGATCGATATATGAATTTACAGAAAATCAATAAATAATTAATTTTTTGAATTAAAATTAGGAAAATAATATCTGCAAAAGTAAAAAAAGGAAATTGAAAGGCAAAATTGTGACGCCTGCATTATTTGGGGAAAAGCGAGAGTGAAAAGATTAGAGTTTGTTCGCAAAATCATGAGTTTAATCAAGAATGAAATCGAGTGTCTTACATGCTACTGATTGTAGTGAACAGTTAAATGGTCTTATCAAAATCTATTTAAATCTTAAATAGAAAGAGAAAATTACAGTCCTTCACATTCTACTGATGAAGTTAATAATTCACCTAATGATGTTCAATTTTGATTTGGATAAATTGGAAAATCCAAGTTCCAAAACCTATTGAACAATTTCATGTTTTCTATATTATTGATAGGTCTAAATTGAATTTCAAAGACATGGTGGAAATTTAACACGAGCATCTTTTTAATCATTATACGAAACCGGATTTTCAGCTATGATATTTATCAAGAATAAATTTAGATCACAGTTGTATCTTACACTTAATTTGCGTTTAAAATCTGGGAATATAATGTGATATATTTCGAAACTGATCGGAAAAGACAGATGCATTCACCACTGTGATTTATTCCATCAATAAAATCTCTTAATATTTATTTTAAACTTTTTTTATTTCTTGATTTATCTTTTATCTGTTGAAGTTCAATAATGTTTAATTAAAGGGTACTTTCCGGTTATCTCGACCTCATCAAAAAATTCCAAATTTAATCAAATTTAATCAGACACTGATAAAATACTATTCCTGTTGTTTTAATATTAATTTTATATTAATTTTATATTAATTTTATATTAATTTTATATTAATTTTATATTAATTTTATATTAATTTTATATTAATTTTATATTAATTTTATATTAATTTTATATTAATTTTATATTAATTTTATATTAATTTATATTAATCGTTATATTAATTTTCAGATGAACTTGTGGAGCCTACATACTAATGAGGAAGCTGTGAAATTTTTTCAAGATCGTTGTCTACTACCAAATGAACGAAGATGCAAGAACGCACATCCCATGAAGCTGTACTTTGGCAAAGAAATCTTCTGGAAGTGTACACTCAGAGTCTGTTATCAGAAGATAAATATTCACTACAGCAACTGGTTCGCCCAATCTAATCTTGAATTTGTCATTGTCGCGCGTCTTATCTGGAAAATGACATGGGTGAAGCTTTGCAAGAGATAGCTCGGGATCAATAATGACACAACAACAGATTGGAGTAATTATGTGAGGCAAGCATGTGTTGAAACTCTATTGGCGAAGGATCAAGGGCAAATTGGTGCGAGTGAATGATCTTGGAAATTGATGAGTAACTTTTCACCAAGTAGAACAATGTCGGTCGGGTGCTACCTCAACAGTGGGTCTTCCGTGGGATATGTCGAGAAACCAAGGAATGTTTTCTCATCAAAGTGCGCCTACACTGTTGACTGCAATCAAGGAGAACATTGCCGAAGGGTCCATCATATACTCAGGCAGCTGGAAAGCATATAAGACAGAAGAACTAGAGCGGGCTATCAACTATCAATATGTTTGTGGATCCCGAGACAGGCGCACATATGCATATCGCAGAAAGGATATGGGGATCAGTAAAGTGAAAGAATAAAAAGCACAGAGGCCTGATCGTCACTTCCTGAAGTCTTACTTGGCCGAGTTGATGTGGAGAAACAGTATTTGCGATGAGAATCCATTCGATGCTATTCTGAATGAGTTGAAGAATCTTTGGCCGACTGCTACTGGAGAATGATTATTCTGTTGTTCAGTGCTTAAATTGGTTTAAAAAGATTTTTATAATTGAAACTGTTCATTTTTTGATGAGGTCGAGATAACAGGAAAGTACCAATTAAAGTTTATAAGTTTTAATATTTAAATAGTGAAATTAAAACCACCATATTTATAGATGATATTGGCTGTATAAACATGTTGGTTAAAAAATTTTCCTCTGAAAGACACCAGGATCAGATTTAGATAAAAGAGCCCCTTTCACCTCCCATTTTTATGTTTGTAATTTACATGATAGATAATAAAATGCATCAATAATGTGATATACATCAATATGTTAAAAATATCAAATTGTATATATTAATAGTTATTTTATTTAAAAACTGATTCAATCCATGTAAGGCTAAATATACATTTAAAACGAAATAGTAGATTAAAAGAATTTATTTCTAATTTTTTTCGCACAGAATTCTTCTACAAATTCATTAAAATTTATTTTTCTGAAGGTCTCATATTCGACGCACATAATACTCAAAGACAACTTCACAATTTGACAATAACAATTTGAATATAAGCACCCAAACTGAAGCATAGATAGCCTATAGAAAAATTTGGGCCTGGATACACCGATTAAAAATTTTAAGAACTCCTGATTTAAAGAACTAACTTTATTGGCGAAGCATTGATGAAGAGTTAGAATGGATGCGTCTTTATTCATGAAAATGTGGTGACCACTTCCGGGAGAAATAATTGTAATCAACAGGGCTTAAACGAACTGATAAAAATAATGCACAATTCAACAGTAACGCAAAGATCTGTATGTGCAGCTATTGTTATTAAAACTGCCATGTCAAATTGGGGGAAAAAAGATAGATTTGGTGGAAGTAATTTGTTTATGGAAGCATATTTATTCATCCTCAAGGTCCACACTTAAAACACTAAACCAGTGATGTCCAACACAGTCGCCACTCGCCACATGTGGCGAGTGGGCTATGTGCTTGTGGCGAATGTAGCATTTTTTTTAATGTTTTATCTAATACTTCAATAGGATGTTTTAAGTATCTGCACTCTCATTCATATTTATTATTGTTTAAGTTAATTCCTAATTTATTATAATTTTGTTACAAGTAGTAAACAGAAGAAAACAAAAAAAAATTTTTATGCCAAAATGTGCTTCTTATCTATTTGTGATTACACTTTATCTATTTGTGAAAACGCTTTTTTAAAATTTAAAAACAAATGACATTTTCATCAAAGTAGGCGTTTTTTTGGTTTGTTTTCCCGTTGTATGAATCCCATGTATTAGTCTCATGTTTGTTTTTGTTAAATAAACAACTAACGCGCGACTTTAAATATTACATATTATTCTTTTGAAATTATATTAAAATTATTTCACCGTAAAAAATGGATAAATATTTAAAACGACATTCCGATACTGATAGTTCAGCTAGGCAAGAAGAAGCAACTGGTTCAACTCAATTAGAACCCAAAAAAAGAAATTGGAAAAAGGTTTGCCGCAAATTTAATGGTAAATGGCAACTAGAATTTGCTGTAATGGAACAAAACCAAAAAACTGTATGTATATTGTGTAACAAAACTTTTAATGACAATAAAGTGGACAGCATAAAAAAGCATTATCAACAAATGCATAGTGAATTTGATTGTAAGTTTCCTGTCGGCAAGCAAGTTAGAACGAATGAAATAACTCGCTTAAAGTCAAAATTAGAAGGACAGCAATCTTTTTTTAAACGGTTTTTAACTACATCCGAACTTATTACTTTGGCTAGCTACAAAATGGCTTGGATTTTAGCTCAAAAAAGAAACCTTTTTCGGATGGAGAACTAATCAAAGAGATTGTCCTGTCTATTATGGAAATTTTTACTTGAAAATTATGAAGAACCTTTGAAGAAAGATATAATGCAAAAAATAGAAAACATGCAATTGAGTCACCAAACTATTGCTCGTAGAATGCAAGACTTGATGAAAAACATCAATAAGCAATTGCTCCAACATTTGAAAAGTTGTATATGTTTTTCTTTAGCATTAGACGAGTCATGTGACATCCGAGACACTGCTCAGTTAATTTTTTGGATACGCCTGGTTTCAAAAGACTTGGAAATATATGAAGAAATGTTGACAATCCGTGGAATGAAAGACCGTACTAGAGGCGTAGATATTTTTGAAATTTTCAAAAGTGTCGCTGAAGACTTTCAATTAGATATGACAAAATTAGTTTCTGTCACAACAGATGGTGCTCCAGCGATGCTTGGACAAAAATCTGGATTTGTCGGTATTTTGAAACAACAAACACACGTATGCTTGGTCGCTTCTTTCCACTGCATGATACATGTGGAAAATATATGTGCTCAATTATCTGGAACAGACATTTTGAAAAATATGATGGATTTAGTTGTTAAAGTTGTTAATTATATTCGTAGTAGTGCTACAAACCATCGTCAGTTTCTGGAGCTTTTAAAGGAAATTGAGGGCACTGAATTTAAAGATCTGCTATTTTTTACAAATGTTCGGTGGTTAAGTCGTGGTAAAGTTTTGGAACGATTTGTATCATTATTAAATCCCATCCGAAATTTCCTTCAAGAAAAAGAAATGCTTATCAATTTTTCTGAAATAGAAAATAAGGAATGGCAATGCGATTTAATTTTTCTCACTGATATAACGTTACATATTAATGAATTAAATTTAAAACTTCAAGGAAAAGGAAAGCTAATATGTGATTTGGCACAGTATATACGAGAATTTGTCTCTAAATTAAAACTTTTTGTGACACAGTTAAAAGATTATGATTTCACGCATTTCGATAATATGGAAAAATATAAAGAAGATACCAATTTTAATATACAGCGTTATGTCGGATGGTTACAGAAACTACAAGAAAAATTTGAAGAACGTTTTATTGATGTTGAGAAATTTAGACCTGCTTTTCAACTGATGCAAGATCCTTTCCATTTTGACATCACCAATTCTGAGTTGTCTAAAGATATCGCGAATTTGCTAAGTTTGGACCGACGTGATTTTGAAGCAGATATGCTTTTACTTCAAAGTCAGATCAATTATTCTAGAAACGATGAATCTATTTTAATGATGTGGACACGCCTCTTAAAGTCAAATGAGTTTGTGGTTCTCAACTCAGCTATTGAGTATGTTTGGAACAACTTGGGTTTGCGAATCTACTTTTTCAGCTGTAACTTTCATAAAATCAAAATACCGATCCAATATTAGTGATGAAAATTTGGAGGCAGAATTAAAATGTGCAGTTAGCGTGAGGTTTACACCAGATTTTAAGGGTATTGTGCAAGAAAAAAATTGCCAAGCATCACATTAAATAATTTTTGTATTTTGTGTTTAATGTTATTAAAAAAACTTGTGTAATTCCTAAAATTGATTAAAATAAAAAACTATTATAAAACATTTTATTTTAAATTTATTTTAATGTGGCGAATGAAAATTTCTAAATTGACGATTGTGGCTACAATCAAATTTCTGTTGGACACCGCTGCACTAAACCAATGAGAGTTCGAAATAAGCCTGAAATAATTTTCCATTGAAAATCACATAAAAAACTATGGAAATTTGACTTATATTTTAATATTCTTACATTTTAATTTTGCTATATTTATTATTTGCTATATGTATTTGTAATCAAAATCTTTCCAAATAAATATAAAAATATTAATTTCCATAATCTTTAATCTATTTATTTGATAATTTAGAAATCGATTTATCTATTAATATTATTTTTACAGTTGATTATATTAATAATACATGTTATTAATAGAAAAGTAGTGAATAATAATTGGACTTTATTATATATATATAGATTGTTTATTAAATTTTAAGTTGTATTTTCCCAGTAGAAATAAAATGATAGATTAAATATTTTGCTATTTTAAGACTCTTAATCATAAATTCATTGGTTTAAAATTGATTTATGAGAGATATCGTGTTAAATCAGTTAGAAAAACAATCGACAGTTCATTATAAAACACTCACTTTCAATTTTGGCAATTCCAACTCGGTGTATTTATTGTTACCACTCATCCACAGAATCCTACCGTAAAATGCCAACCGACAAACATTCGAATGAATATCTGTGTCAAGTTTTGAGCTTATTATCAAACTATTCTTCCCACAAACCACTGGTCTTTCTAGTTGGATTAATGCAAAGACATCAACATTTGGTGCCACTGGTTCTGAATATCGGAATAATTTAGGACAGCAGTTTCCAAATTTTACTCTTATATAATTTTTTAATATTACTTATTTATTACTCATCTACAGAATTTCATGTGTCTTAATTAATAATGACATTTGTGATATGAAAGAGACCAGTTTTACGATCACAATAGAAATCTAGAACACATTCCTGACTTATAATATTTTTTTTATGTTTTAATAATAATAATAATAATAATAATTATAATAATAATAATAATAATAATAATAATAATAATAATAAAATAATAAAAATAAAATAGTAATAAAAACATATAATAATAATAACAATAATAATAAATAGTTAATAATAATAATAATAATAATAATAATAATAATAATAATAATAATAATAATAATAATAATAATAATAATAATAATTATACTTGTATTTATTAAAAAACTAGACAATAAATCACTAAAAATATCGGTTTTTTTATATTCACAAATTTTCGGCACGATCTTTTTCAAGAGATTTTGATTTAGGAAATTTTATAGTTGAATTCAACGAGATTCGGTTCACAGGTCTTATATACACTATTTAGATAGAACCGTAATTACAGAAAGAGTTGTGTTGAGGTAATGTAGAAATGCACAAAATAAAAGTTGAAATAGAAATAAAATCAATAAAAAATACAAGTGTAAAAATTAATTTAAAAATTTATAAAATTTGAAAAAATAATATTGATCAGAGCAGATGGGTATGGTTGAATGCCAAATTGAAGGACGCGCCCAGGAATAATAATAAAAACTTTGTGAAGAATCCCATAAAAGGTTATAACGTAATAACAAATTAATTAATCAGCTAATGGAAAACCCGAGCACTTTGGAAAACGCGATGCGTATAGACAGCCGAGAATTAAGGGAAGCCCAATAGATTATTAAAATGATCGGAATAAGTTTAGATAAAGCATCAGAGACTAGGTTGAAAAACCTACTTGTTGTTGACGCAATTAGACCAGAAGTGAGGATAGCAATTAAATATAAATAGAGCTGTTGAAAAGCGAATTGCCAGTTTGTCGAATAAAGTTATGAAGAATTTGCGAACGTTTGCGAGGCTTCTAGAGAAACGAAAAATAAAATCTAAGTGGAATTAAAGAAAATCACAGATTATCTTACGAGAAAAAGTGATTATTCATTGGGCAACCTACCTTATAGGATATTTCGAGAGAAAGTTGCAAATACAGTGACAAGTTGTAATTGTGATCAAAATTGGATAGTGTGTTCTGTGTTGGGTTTTTGTTATACGATTGCGATAATAAGGGACATGGAGATTCAGAAACTAACCGACTTGTTAAAAAACGTAATCTTTTATTATGAAAAATTAATTCAGAAATACGTGTTGGGAAATCTCTAAATAGGTCGAGAAGCTGGGCTGCAAAGTCGAGGAAAAACATTCGACTACGAGTTCATGAACTTAAATTGACATTTTGATTTTAAATCGGAATGTTTATGCGAGTTGGAAGTTAATATTCTTTGTATAATGATTTCCCCTGCACGATTTGCTCTAATTTTCCCTTCAAAAATAAAAGTTCTTAAGCGAGAAAGAATGGTGGAAGGATGACAAAACATAAAAGTAAGAAAATTTTTTAAAAAAACACTAGAAAAAAGTATTCGGGACTAAACAAAATTAAATTGTGTTTCATTCTAGTAGTTTTTATTTAAATAAATTTTGATATTGCAAAATTGTCCTAAGAAATAGAATGGACCCGCAATTATATATTATACTCCTTTAGGAGCTTTTGATTGGACTAATTTGTACTATAATGATTTGAAATTTGAAAGAAATCTGGAATCGCGATTTATTTTATTTCATCTGAACTCCTACATTGACTCCGCTGTCCGTGTGAAAAGGAAACTCGATAACTGAAGGTGAGTTAGAAATGTTAGACGAATTTTATTTTCTCCTATATTTAACCACTATCATAATAAGATATGAAAAGTCGCAATTAGCAAAGATGGAAAAGTTCAAAAATATTCAGGGAAAATGTCGAAAATTATCCGATTATTCTAGAAAAATGTCCACGGAGAAAAGTTGAAATTTTAGCAAAAATTAATTTAAGTTTAAAATGTGCGAAATCTGGTGGATTTTTGGTGTAAGATTTTTGGAGGAGACAATCAGATGAGGGAAAAAGGAAATTTTAAATGGAAAACAGTAAAATAGTACGTAATTTCACATAAACAAGTGAATCGAGAGAAAGCTGATTTGTGGGATTCAGTTAATAGACAAAATCTGTTGATAAGCTCGTAAAATGTAATCAATGTAATTTTCTATATATAAAATTTGAAAGAGAACGATTAAACATTGTGTTTTGGTGATTATGATTTGATAATTTTATTGATTTGTCATAATAATATCATGAATATATTGATGAGTATTGCAGTGCATTTCCATATTTCTGATCTCATTACTGAAGTGATGTTTATCGAAAAATTAGAAAATTATGGCATTTTTCACCATCGTCATTAAATTTATGATTTCAATTATCTTTATCCTTTCAGAATGTTCCAGTTCATCAATTTTTACCAGTTGGAGAATATCCATCCAAATATTCGTAATCCGCTGTCCAGTCGAAATCAGAGGTTGAGTTTGCGGATGTAAATAATGTTATCGATCCCATCACGGTGTCCTGACCAATGGCAAAGTGGAACTTGGATTTACTTTTTATAGGAGATT
The DNA here is from genome assembly GCA_959609185.1 of Schmidtea polychroa. Taxonomy (NCBI): domain Eukaryota; kingdom Metazoa; phylum Platyhelminthes; order Tricladida; family Dugesiidae; genus Schmidtea; species Schmidtea polychroa. Next base: position 11,716 of record CAUHTR010003238.1, read on the forward strand.
TAAAATAACTAATCGGATTGATTTTGATAATGCAGACTTCAATAATACTCAATGGCTTGTTAGGTACAGCATGGCACACTAGACCCCTCTCTAGGAGGTTGGCATCCATTTGTGTTACACATATTCCAACACGGTCACCCTAAATAGTATTTCATTTTGTACATTACAAATAATCAATAATGAAGCATGAATAAAAATTAAAATTAAAAAAAATATGATTGAGAAATTATGATTGAGATCGTTCAGTAAAAATGTGATTTAATGAATATCAAGTGATTTTGTAAAAAAAATTAATAAAAAATATTAATAGATAATAAATTAAATAGATAATAATTAAATAAATAAAAATCTTAATAAATAATAATAAAAATATTAATAAAATTAATAAAAAAATATATTATATAATAAAAGAATAATAAATTAAATAATAAATTAAATAATAATAATAATAATAATAATAATAATAATAATAATAATAATAATAATAATAATAATGATAATATAATAATAATAAAATTATTAAAAATATATAAATAGATAATTATTAAATAATAAAATTAATAATAAATATAAACAAAAATACTTTTGATTAGTGCTAAAATATTAAATAATAATTAAATAAATAAAAATAATAATTAAATTATTAATAAAAAATAAAAATTATTAAATAAAAATAATAATAATATTAATAATTAAATTAATAATAAACAAAAATAAACAAAATAACTAATTGATTATTCCCAAAATATTAAATAATAAGAAATTATAATTATAATTAAATTAATAATAAATAATAATAAATAAAAATACTATTTGATCAGTGCCAAAATATTAAATAATAAGAAATAATATGTATAATTAAATAAATAATTAATAATTAAATAAATAATAATAATTAAATAAATAATAATAATTAAATAAATAATAATAATTAAATAAATAATAAAAAAATAAAAATAATAATAAATAAATAAAAAGAAACAAAATAACAAATTGATTAATCCAAAAATATTAAATAATAATTAAATTAATAATAAATAATAATAAATAAAATTAAACAAAAATACTATTTGATCAGTGCCAAATATTAAATAATAATTATAATTAAATAAATAATAACAAAATTAATAATAAATAAAAATAATAAATAATAAATAAATAGTAACAACAATATACTTATTGATTAGTCCCAGAATATTAAATAATAAGAAATAATATGTATAATTAAATAAATAATAATAATTAAATAAATAATAAAAAAATAAAAATAATAATAAATAAATAAAAAGAAACAAAATAACAAATTGATTAATCCAAAAATATTAAATAATAATTAAATTAATAATAAATAATAATAAATAAAATTAAACAAAAATACTATTTGATCAGTGCCAAATATTAAATAATAATTATAATTAAATAAATAATAACAAAATTAATAATAAATAAAAATAATAAATAATAAATAGTAACAACAATATACTTATTGATTAGTCCCAGAATATTAAATAATAAGAAATAATATGTATAATTAAATAAATAATAATAATTAAATAAATAATAAAAAAATAAAAATAATAATAAATAAATAAAAAGAAACAAAATAACAAATTGATTAATCCAAAAATATTAAATAATAATTAAATTAATAATAAATAATAATAAATAAAATTAAACAAAAATACTATTTGATCAGTGCCAAATATTAAATAATAATTATAATTAAATAAATAATAACAAAATTAATAATAAATAAAAATAATAAATTATAAATATTAACAACAATATACCTTTTCCTTTCAGTAAAAATGTGATTTAATTAATATGTTTATTGCTTATACCTATCCAGCTACGTCTAGATAATGAGTGAACTTTATAGAACTGAACATGAGTTTTTAATTGTGAAAATAAATCAATGAAGTTTCCCGTAAATTGTATCATAAAGTTGATGTTGTAAACGATAATATTAATATAAAAATAGAAAATTGGGAAATATAATTAGCAAACGGCAATAAAATTCAAAATGCTGTGACAATAACATCGACCAACCTGAATAGCTTTATTGATTGGTTTCTTGAACATTTGAATTGATTTAACTTTTCTTTCCATTTCCAGAACTGGAATCGATAATGTCTGATATGGAGAGAGAAATAAATCATCAGAATGAAAGAGATAATCACTAACATCGCTCAATTCAACGGCACCGCTCAATACTGTACCAGTCAAAATCGTTCCTTGACCTCGTATCGAAAAACAATGATCTACGGCAAAAATTAAAGGATTCAAACTGCCTTTCAGTCGTTTATCGGTTGGATTTTTCGTATTTCGAACAAGTTCTTTTATAAATTCATCAATTCCGATTAGTTCTGATTGAGATAATTTATTCTAAAAAATTATATATAAACCCATAAATCGTTTTCATTCAACAACTTCTGTTAAATTTCCTCCGGGATTTATAGACATTTCTACGATTGCACTTTCTTTAAATTTTGTTTTTGAAAATGTTAATATCAATCTTTTTTTCATCTAAAAATGGTAAACTATGAATGTATTTTACTAGAACAAACTTTTGCAATCACTGAAGAGCGGTCTTTTTCAGGGATTAAATCAATTTTATTCAGTGCGACGATCATTTTATCGCATAGAATTTCTCCAATTACCATACACTCAGCGGTTTGTGTTTGAATTCCTTTAGTGACATCAATAACAAGAACCATCAAATCAATAATTTGGGCTCCTGGCGTGTTATAATTTTATATATCATTGTTCATATTAAATTTACCGCAAATTATGGTTCGAATTAATGACGCATGGCCAGGGCAATCAACAAGAGTATATTGTAAAATTGTATTTTCTTCCAACTTTAAAGATTCTCTTGTATCAATATCTATTTCTTGTGAATTTAGCTGAAATGAAGAAAACCCTAAGTCCAATGTGATTCCTCTTTCTTTACTTTGTGGATTTTTGTCAAAACAAGCAGTGCTGGCAATTGTACTTAAAGCTTTACATAAACTGGTTTTTCCACTGTCAACGTGACCCAGAACTCCAACATTGATATTCAAAGGAATCACTAAATTATATCAATTTTATTTTAAAAAATCATAATTTGACAATACTTGGTTGAATGTATAAATATTTAAACAAACTGCTTATCTCTAACTATTCTTTATTTATCAATAACTGTCAGATAATAAATAAACATTTTTAATAAAGTATCAATGCATTTTTTTTCATTAATAAATAATAGATAAAAATATTTAATAATTCTTAAAATTATCGAATAATTTTAAAAGGCAGTCATTTATCGAACTGAAACTGTTGATTTTGGTAACAGGATACTATATGATTTGTATTTTTAAATTTTTGAAAGTTAAATTTGAACTTTAATATCTAAATTTATGAATTAAATATCCAAATGCATATTCAAATAAAAATTGGCAAAAGAAATAAACAGTGGCCCATCACTCCCTTCTAAAAAATGATAAACACCAAATATTTTCATAAAACTACCATATTAAAATTGCAGTAGTCCTGTTGGCGCTTAGAGGGTATGTCATTTAAAAGTTCTAGTGTTACTTGCAGATTTGGTATCGACTCTTGATTATTTTACTTTTGTTGAGGTCTCACTATTTGAGATTCTAAACTTACTGGTTCTTATATAAATGATCGAATAACAATAAGACTGATTACTAAAATTTATTCTAAAAATAAAATTCACCTTTTAAAATTTACAACTCGATTTATTTTTTGCGAAATTTGATACTAAATTTATTTAAAACAGATGCTGGTTGTGTTTCTGTTATATGTTTTGTCGTGTGCGTTATATTGTGAAAACAAAAAAATCGTGCGAGACTTTTTATCTGTCTTATTTTTAAGTCTAATGAGTATTTCATATTTGAGATTGCAAAAAATCAGTTAGAATTTTTGGACGAATACTGATTTTGGTGATTGCTTATATATAAAATTTTAAGTGCTTTATATAAATATTAATTTTATTTACTATATGCGTTTGCCGCATGTTTATTTATTCAATTATATTTCATCATACTCCTGACCTTTATAAATATAACAATTGTTGGCCTATATAATTAATTCATATTAATTTATATTCTATTAAATTATCTTTTTAAAATTAGATACTCTAATATTAAATAATTTATACTAATTCCGAAAGTTAAATCCAACTTTAAATCCATCTTCAAATCTGACATAAATTTATTATATAACAAGTTCTTAATTTTTCACAAAAACGCGTAAACTCAATTATTAAAACAAATTCGATTATCTAACTCCGAAAATTGTTTGTTATTAGTTAAGTACTCCCCATTCCTTAAATTATGTACTCGAGATTTTAGATGTAGAAAATAGCAAGTCGACTATACAACTTAATTATTTACAATACATAAAAATAACATAAAAAATAGACAGTTATTTACATAATGAAAAACATAAAATAAAAATAAGAATATCACTAAGATCCAAGTCACAAATTTGCAATTAAAACTAAATTGTTAATTTAGAAGGTTGAGCTGTTGGTCTGGGTTAGAAATCAGGAATTGGCTTGTTGATCTGAACGGTAGAGATGGAGAGCTATGAGAAGACTTCATTTATTGGCGTTCATGGCGTACATGGTAACTCTGTACTAGCCTGGCTTGGTTCTATAATATTTATATAAGATGAATGTAGTGATTGGTCTACCCTCATCATCTAACATTATATACCATCTACATACCCAAGGCAATAACCATGTTGGTATTATACACAGTGGCTGAAAACCAATGAACAGATGAGCTCTACTACTAGAACTTCTCCTCCTTGCATTTTCATTTATGGCTCCTGTTCTGCCGATAGAAGGTCTTACGTCACTTTTCATTATCTATCCCTTTTTTATATTATTGTCTCTCCTTATTCAATTATTTTTGTTCATCATTACTGGATGTTATTCAATGTTACTTTCGAAATTTTTCACAGGGATTCCCCTTTATTTCCCAGTTCATAAATGTCGTAGATTTTTTATAATAATTGATTTTATTCAGTGTGGTCTTCAAACAAATTTGAGCATGGATCTGCCTATATTTCTGATTCTGACCTATGTGGAAACTAATTTCTACCTCCCAAAAACAGTCTTTTTGCCTAACTATGAAATAAATAGTCACTGATGTGAATTTTATATTTTCATACCACTCACTAGAACGGGGGTGTTAAAGCGGGATCATACGCTGGGCGTCCTCCATCTGGTCGACCTGACGGTCATCCATGTTTTCTACCCTCACGGAACATCCATTTCCACTGGCCGGGCCTCAGGTAAACCGAACCGTCCTAACCGTTTTATCCGGATTCTGACCTTTGGAAATCTTTATACCATTCTGCGTTCGTCAAATAGTGACCAACCTGTCAGAAATCAATCTCTGGCAAGGCACAAGGGGCCGCCTGCACATAACTCTAATTTCTGCCAGGCTGCTTTGCTAAAGAGCCATTATCACCGCCCACTCGACATATTTCAGGACTCGAACGACGGATTCCTTCACACATTCCCAGGAGTATATCCTTTAGCCAGTTGGCTACATTGTCATTTTTTGGTTGTCTCTGAAAAATGTGGTAAAATCTTTAAGAAATTACATTAATAAAAAGAACAAAAAAATTAATGAATTAATATTTTTTAACTTAAAAACTAATTTACACAAAACAAACTTACCACAACTGCATAACATTCATAAGAACCAAAACTGAGAGCGTGTAAATAAAAAGTTTTAAAAAATGAATTTTTAATCGGTATTTATATGATTTTAGATGTCCTCCTACGCACTTGCTACTACTTTATCCAATCGGGATGCGGTAATTTTGATTTACTATACACACATACACGACTGCATGGATTTCACATTTAATTTATTTTTTTTTAAACAATCGAATTAGTTTATTTTTTATTTCATTTTATTATCTCTTTATCAATTTTAATGCTAATATTTATTTTTATTTTAAATAAATAAAATGTTCCTGTTCTTTTTTCTTAAATTCTTCACTCTGCATTAGCTCATTTGTATGGAAATACGAGCCATAACATCCCTAATTAATTTGATTATGGTCCTTCGTATGTAACTACGACCAATAATCTTTTATAATATTAATTATTTATTATTCTTTTATTTTCGAGTAGGGAAATTTTTCATATGCGTTATTTCCATCTTAACTATGTTGGTAATTGTAATTTCTTGCGTTGCTCAATTTTATCATGTGTTTTATTNATCTATTTTTAGTAACACCCCCCCCCCGGAAAACGACGTCAGGAACAATAACTTAAATTATAAGTCTATGCAGTTATATATGTATATGTGTATATGTCCATGGGTGTACATGGGTTTGCCTATACTAACAATAGCCTCATAGAGGCATGGTTATCTTCCAGATTATCAGATGATGAAACACTCTAGCCCATTTACCTACCCCAGAAAAGATGAAATTATGCCGAAGCTATCTTAAAAAACTGAAATATTTGATTAGGATTGTTTAAAATTAAAAACTCAAAAATCTAGCTGAATTTATTGACTAAAATAACGAAGTAAAAAACGGAAAACGACAAAAATAAATGAAAATACATAAAACCACTTTGGATGCTCGCGAGAATTATTTAATCAGTTACTCCCATCACTGTAAATTCTCGAAGACAAATGAAGGATCTCTGAACACCCTCGAGCACAAATTGTGATCTTAAAAATTCCACGGCATAGATCCAAAATCTGAAATGATTAACAATCCCCAGCTAATCACCTCATGAATTTAGTGTACTGGCATGTTTTGGACTACCATCTGGCAGTAGTGTCTCAAATCCATTATTCAAGATATCATGTTTAAAGTGAAGTGTTTGGAGACCCATTCCTGAAATTAGACAAATTAATAAAATCAAAATTTAACTTACCCGTCAAGTATCAGTTGATGAGAGAGCCACTTACAACCACTATGATCAGGGGTTCGCAAAGAGCTGAATATAAATTCAGACAATTTACAATACCCGCTTCCCATAGTGGGTCCTAGTGGCAATTTTTGTCAAAATTATCAACAGAGAATTTTTAGAAATTATTACATGAAGATTAGTATTTAAACTAATATAAACTAATATAAACTAATACATTAAATCCTTAAGTGATTTAAACAATCGATATTGGAAGTTTAATTTAAAAATTTTTAATTACCCATTCTTACTGTACCAACTATTCATTCATTTAACTTAAATTTATTGATTCCCAGTTTAAATCTACGAACTGCAATTTCGTAACTGGTACGTAAAAACCTTGGATTTCGTAATTCTCAAGCCAACTTAAATTAAATTGAAAAAAATCAAAAGGGGAAATTAATTAGCACCTTAGGTTCATTTTCACTACCTAAAATATCGTTGAAATGCGGGCCGCGTTTGATCTTAAATGTAATTGTGTATTAAACGTCTTGGAGTAACCGAACGTAGATGGAAGAACAAGGATTCGTTTTAATATCTCTTTTATCATTACAGCCATGCCCAACACTGAACCAAGGAAAGTACAAGAAGGTCACTCGTCGACCGACTGGAGCCTCGGAAGTAACGGCGAGGAGGCAGACGAAGCCGCCCGATTGAGGGAGGAAGCAGAAATCGCCCGGCTAAGGTCTAGATGGATCTGGTATAAGATCCATGATTGGACCTACCAGAATGTGGTCCCGGTGATCCCGAAGGTGGAACCGTATATCAATTATACCTCATTGGCTTTGAGCGACGCATTCGACGATGCGAAGGAGGCGGTGGACCGGTTGCATCGGCTCGAAGTATCAGTCCTGGCCGGCGAGCTGGAAGACATCGACGGCTACGCACGAGCCCAATGCCATCCAAAGCGGACCGCAGCTCTTCGCCGTGGGCTGGAATACCAAAGAAGTCCTCAACGGGGGCCGGAACAGCTGAGAAAACGCGGACGCCCACGAAAAATCGCCAGCTCAGCCAAGGAGATTACCGGACCAAAAGTTAGCGCTGCGCGACACGCCTAACATCTGTGTTGTGACTAAAGTCTTGTGATAAAAAAACTAATTATCATGTAATGACTCTGTTATTAATGTACCTTGCGATATTATGTAATGGGTTAGATATCTTTGACCCTGGGGTAAAATAATATTCGTTATGTATTAGTAGTTCATATTAATTTAATTGTTTGTTTGTGTTTTGGTTGTCGATATTAATTTAATTGTGTGTATTGCTTGATTCTTGGTAATGTTCTTAGCGTTAACTATTATTATTATCGACTACAATTTTCCGTAACATTGACAGTCCGATAGGGTTTGGTAAGATTCATAGAACTCGGTTTGGGTGCGCGTAGAGGAGGGCTGCGACGAGGAGATTACATTCATTTAGTATTGATGATCCTAATAATGCTCGACACTCGATGCTGATGTGAAACTCACTAATGTTATCTTGTTTTAGTGCTAAAACTCCTGGAAGAGATGCGAGCAGATAGAGAGCGGACGCAACAACAGGCAGAGGAATACCGGGCCAAGCTAGCACGAGTCAAGGCCCATTGTCGGAACTTCGAATGTACCTGGTTCCCGCCAGCAGAAATGAAAAAACGGATGAAGCTGATCACTCAACTGCAACTCCAGAGTGCACAGGATCAGGTTGAGTTACGGGAAGGAGTTGGAGATCAAGGTACACCAACAGGACTTCGATCGAGAGATCATTTCCAAGATCCGACCCATGAGTGAGCTGCTTCACAAACCGAAGGAAAGCACCCCACCAATAATTCGGAGGAAGAAGATCCGGCCGGGTAAAGCGGCGCGGGCGAGAATAAGACAAGCCAGCCAGGCCCAATTAACGCTCCATTCTGCTGGGTCAGAGTCTACTCCAAAAGAATCGACTAGGACATTATAAGTCGATCATGTTTTCCAAATAAAATTTTACTAGTACATCCATGTCTGGGCATTTTGATTTTCCCATAACGTTGAGTGTTACCACGGGGACGAAAAGAAACCGACATAGGCCTTCTATCGGCAGTCCGTGAACCACAGTGGGTACTAGACAATTATAGTATGTTAAGCATGCTCACTTTTTGCTAGTACCCAAACCCTTGATACAGTACCAACGTTGATTTCTCAACGGGTATCAAGTGGTCAGCTATAAATTGTATTCTGGGTTACGCTGGAAACAGCATGAGGAGGTAAAGGTTTTGCAGTACCTGTAACCCACCAATAATCATAGATTTTAATTCAACTTGGTGCAATTTTTTTGCATTGTACTTCCGACTCATTAAAACAAGCTCTCAATATGTTGGCTCTGACCCAACAAATCACTCGGGGATCCGGTAAAATTGCGTCCCACAATTCTTTTAGACAATATTTTCTCTGGTCATAGCATATTACATTTCCATTACCCTATAAATATACTATAATAGTATAGGACATTTTATAATTCAATTATCAGAAAAAGGTCTAAGCTAAAATTAAAGCAGTTGCCATGTACAATGACTGGTTTACAGGTTTAAGTTTATATACAAGTCAAATGCATAAGTTTATTTCTGGATCAGTTTATCAGTTCGTTGTTTCTGTCGCTTATTCCAAGATCCTAAAGTACCTAAGATGAGGGCTGAGAGGATGGTCTTACATTTATGAAGGTGAGCGATTTAGATGGCCAGGTTCTTGTATTTTTTAAAGTTATCTGATAGGCCATTGGTGAAGTTATCAGCTTATTTATATGGTACCTTAATGTCTAAAATGTGCATGTTAAGTTTTCTATCCAACTTAAATAGAAGGTCTGGCTTGAGCATTGTAGATATGCCCTCATAGGGTCTCTCAATATCTATCTTGAAGTTTAGGGACAGGAGTAAGTCTAATACTATTTGCGATGTAGCACGGGCTTTTCTTCCTGATCCAACAGATTTTCTAGGTGTCAATGATGGTCTGGTCAAGTCTTTCGTCTAAAATGTGCCTCTTACGGTATGAGAAATCCACTCCTAGGTATCTGTATAGATTGAAGTCTTCTACAATTGGTATTTTTCATTATATAAAGTAATGGGCATCTTTATTTGTGTTTAGGGAGAAGCAGCAAGATTTAAAAAGAAGATGGACCTTTTGTGGAAGTTTCACTGTCTCGTCTAGTGCATTGGTGATGGAGAAGAAGGAACCTGAGACTAGGACTATGTCATCAACAGATACAAGGATGTCTATATTGTGGCCATTCCCCTTTTACAATAGGCACGGAGGGGAATTTTCCCCTTCACATTAGGAAATGGTGTTTACATCGGAGTACATATCTTTGAAGAGATTAATTTTTTGTTGTTGTAGGTCCATCTGTGAGAGGGTGTACCATATGAGGTCATGAACGATTGTTCTCGACCAGCAATAATTCTCCGTGCATGAAGGATGGGAAATGCACAAAACGCTATCCAAGAGACTTACACACCGAAACTATCACTGGAAATGATGGATATCCAAATTATCGTCGCCTATCAACTGAGGAGATTAGCAAATTCATTACATTGAAGTAGATAATCGTTGAGTTGAGCCTTATTCACAATTACTATCAAAAATATTGAATATCCGAAAGCACACGAATAAATAAATTTCTATTTATTGTTTTAATTTTTGTGTACTTCAATTTCCTTTCTATTGAGATCGTTTCATTAAATAATAAAAAAAGTGAGCAATTCTATTTTATTTTATTCCAAATACATTCCTTAATAAATGCTTTCAAATCAAAATTATCTTGATAAGAATTACATATTTCTTCAATATGAGGATCCGTTTTAATACAAATGACATTACTAAATTGCAAATTATAATGAAATTTTAAAAAAATTGAACTTTTTATGCTCAATAGAAACTCGAATTAAAAATTGTGAATATAGAGTTGAGAATCTAATAATTTCTAGTTCAGGATCGTAAATATATTGAATATTGAAAGCAAGTGTTTCATCGAAAGATAATTTACTCTCGATATTTTCGAGCTGTGAATAAATATCTCCCATGATTGTTGAATGCGGCCATAATGGTTTTAGAACTTTAAACAATTTACTTGTAAAAAATTATTCTAAATATTACTTGGAATTATGTCATTATTAGTTGGTGTCAAATTTCTGAAAGATTGTAAATTTAAATAAAAGGAATATTTAATACCTATGATTATCATAGCAAATTTTTTGTGACAAATACTTTTCTAAAAAATTCTAAAATGTTTAATTAGTTAATTTAGAAGTAGATAAATAATAAAAAATACCATAGTTTGATATTTTGATTTTGAAAATCTTATTTACAATTAAGTATTTTAACTTTTGAAAATATTATCAAAAATATTATTTAAACAAGGTCCATATACCAAATTAAATTAACTGTTTTTTATTTTATTATTTCCTAATTTCAAAATTGTCATTTAAAAATTCTAAACCTGTTTTAAATAATTTTTATTATTTGAAATTATAATGAAATTATAAGTAGTTTAATGGAATTAACTTTTCATTTAAAGATTATATATGTCAAATACGTTGAAATTTCAAAGTTTATAAATTTATTTTATAATATTTTTTATATACTTTATTTAATAATACTATAAATTAATTACCATTTCAATTTATTTCAATTAGTTTTTTATAAATATTGTAATTCTAAACGAACCAATAAAATCGTCCTTTACACACATTGACACTACTGCGATTATTATAAAATTAAATTATATTGATTCGATTTTCTTTAAATATCCATGTATTGTCAAAAGCCTACTGTCAAAATCCTTGGTCAATAATCTATCGATCGTGATAAAAATGGATTGTATGACTATAAGTTTAGGCAATGGAATTTATCAGTCTCTAAAAATGAATTATTTGTCCTATCTAGGAATATATGTTTTAAATTCTTTTGTGTTGCCAATATTTTGTCAAGATTGTAAGCCATTTAAATATTTTGTTGCTATTTATTTTATAATTTAAAGCAAATAAACCAGTAGTAAATTCCGGTCCGATAGAACCATCACTTAGTTACAGGGATCAATTTATTAGTGGGTTATTTTGCATTATTCTAATTTAATTAATTCTTTTTAGTTATTGGTTGTGTTTCTGGGTTCACTTTAGGACTTTTATTAACTTTAATCATTGGATGCTTTATAAAGTAAGATTTATTTTTAATTCTTGGTCAGACTATAATATTAGTTTTTCCTAATACTATTAAGCATTAATATACATGATCAGAATTATTACATATTTTACTATTATGATTACTGTTGATATTTCGATATTCATTTTGTGTTGTTGTATGCTTCGAGTGAAATATAATGGATTATCTATATAAGGATTTCTTCAAATGCAAGATGATCATTTTGAGAACAAATTTGACAATTCAGTGGAAAATTTTGATTTGTTTTGCATATACAGTTAAGAAGATTGCTTCATATGAAAGATTATATCCTGAATTGGAAAATTCTTTCACAGGGCATCGAATTTTATGCTCTGTATAAAAATTTTCTCTTGGAAAAGAGCATAATATAAAATAAGTTTCTTCAACCCATTTCAACTAAGGAGAAATTGATTGTTTTCAGAAGAATTTCATTGAAGTTTTCACACCTGTCCCTAGTAGTAGTTTGAGTATTTTTATTCAGATTATCGATTAAATTTGAACAATCGATATTGAATAATTTTTTAATAATTATTAATATGATAATTAATAATTAATTTCTTAATGTTAAATTGATGAGTGTTGGTTCATAGCAATCATCAAATCCTATTCCCCCATCAGCTGCATTCATATTTATCGGCTCAAAATCCTTGTTGTTGTCATTGAAGTAAATATTGTCATGATTCTCAAAATTTCCTTTCTCATGCTTAACATGATCGACATTATTCTGTATTGGACGTTGTTTATCATTTGTATCAGTGTTGGGTTATGATTTATTAAAGTCGGTTATCTCTGGCTCCTCGTAACCTTTTCCAAACAAATAAACTAAAGCCCAACACATAACATAAAGTTAAAGAAGTTAACTTCTTAAACAAAATCTTTAATTCCTTAATAATTGACCTGAATCCAATATCAATTTAAACTGTAACCACACATTTTAAAAAATGACAGATAAAGGCACACACAAAGGCACCCTTCACAAGTTAAAAACCAAAACATCTGATTGAACTTATACCCTAAGAGGGAAAATGGTCAAATCAATTTTACAACAGATATATTATGAAAGTATTTCAAAGTCCATTCGAACATAGAATTATTTTCGAAGATCATCGATTAATTTAATTTTTCCTTGGATTCATTGAGAACAAAAAAGCTTTACATGGTATTGATTGATTATATCCTTATAAAACATAACACTACGAATTTTTGTCTGTGGGTCACCAAAGTAAATTCAAGCTCCCACACATAGTTATAAAAAATTCTAAAACCGCCATTTAATAGTATGTCAGACTTGACAATGTGTTTGTAAAAAATTTATTAAAAATTGTCATAACAACTTAAAAATAGATATATAGATTATGAGGAAATTATAAGTTATCGTGAGAAAAGTGTATGGTGTACGATAGGCTTTGATGAAACTTCTCCCTAGAATTTACTTTCAATCGCTCTATGGTTGTAGATATTCTGAACAATAATATGTTCAAAACACTTTGGCCTAATATATTGGTGAATAGGAAAATAAAAGATGAGATGGAGAGAGATTCGATAACGAATATTGCCTGTCTCTCTTAAGCCTAGGCTGATCAGAAGTGTGTTCCCTTTGGGGATCTAAATTGACGTATAATTTATAACTAAATAAAAAATAACGTAAATACTGCACATTTTAAATTAGATTTTTTTTGTTTTCATTATTCATTTTTGCGGTTATTTATTGTACAAACACGAAATTCTTGTGTTAAATGAGACATTGTTTTCATTATATTTTTATTATATTTGCATATAGAAATTTTTGCTAAAAGTTTTAAAGTTACATTTAATCAATTCTTTACCGAAAAATTAATTATAAAAATAAAATTTTTTCCATAATTAATTATAAAAAATGTACCAATCTAAAAAGTAGAGAATGATGTTGCAAAGCCACAAACTATTATTCATCACAGTTTAATAAATATAGAAATTTAATCAGTTTTCATACGTAATGAATAGATTGGATCAACTGTTGAGATTTATTGTAATCTGTTCATGTCCTATTATGATCTAGATCAGCGCTGGCCGACCCGCGGTTTGTAGAGTTATCAATAAAAATATATTATTTGGAATGTATTTGAAAAATTACTATTGTCAATTATTAACCCTGCGACGTAAACCTTATTTTACATCCTGAAATGCAAACCCCGATGTTTTCACTAATGTAAATTGGTTTTAATATTTTTTAGGGAAAGTGTAAGAACTAAAATGGAGAACTAAATGTTTTAACTGATTCAGAATAACAAGAATGTGTTTACACCCCAGTTTTGCATTGTAGTGTCAAACAGTAATTTAAAAGTATATATAAGTCGATAACCTTTCATAATTTGCTCATCATCATTATTATGTAGTATAAAGTGATGATTACTTAGTAGCAGCAATAATTAAATTTTAAAACAATTAAATGATAATTTAAGCCTTTTCCTGCGAATATATTTAATTGTTTTAAAATCATAATTATATATTTCTTTGAACAGAATACCGATAAAATTAAATACCTTTCTAAATCTTTGTTTGGTTAGAATTTTTTAATTTATGTTTAATTATTAGAAGTTGAATTAAAATTATACGTCAAAATCTATGTTTTGATAGCTATTAGGATTCTCATCCGTGAGAACATCCGTTTTCAAATCACTAAATAATTCCATAAATTTTATTTAAGAAATGATATACTCAAAAACTTGTCTCTTCTTATTTATGTTATTTAAACAAATTTCAATTTTTCTTAAAATATTTTTTGATAAAAATATTTTTTAAAAATGATAAATTTCTTTCTTTTTAAAATATTTTTCAATAAAAATATATTTTAAATTTTTACAAAATTTCTAATTAATCTTTAAGAATCTTTCAACTTCCTCATAATAACAACTCAAATTTATGATTAATTTCTTGTTTATTTTTCATTTATCGAGGATCACTTTCGGACGAAAACTTCGAAAATCAACTGAAATGCGCTACGAAACAAATCAATACACATTTAAGTAAACTGAGCACATATAAGGAAAGTCAAATATCTTTCTAATCATCGATGATTAATATGTGATATTAAATTTGTGGTATTTTTAAGTTTAAGTTTATTTTGTGCGGCTCATGTGGGACAAGCTGGTTTAGATCATATTTTATGACACAGTAATAATTTAAAAATTCCATTTACTTTTAATTTTAATATCAACGTTAATGACAGACAACACTTGGCTACTTTTTCCAATAAGGAGTAAACACCATGAATATTGACATTCATTAGTACAAAATGAGGTATAAGTACAATGTTTACCTGGAATTTTATAACTCATTTATTTGAAAGAAAATTCGATTAAACAACAATTTGAAGACTATCATTAAAATTCTTTCTGGGTTCTATTACAGCACAAATTTAAGTACACTTCACTATTAAATAAGTTGACAATGAAAACATGACTCGAATAAGTACAGCTGAATTCTTAATTGGTCATTTACTATTTTAATATATTACATTGTTGTCGTTTATGTTTTTAAATTTTTTTTGATTGACGGAAAAGGAAAATGTTTCAATGTCTATAACCCTTTTTCTAACTACTTTTAATAATGTGAATAACCTCCAATTGAAATAAACCGATCTTAATTTTAAGGCTAGACCCCTGGAACCCTTGAGTACCACTTATCAGTTAACTATCTGAATAAAAATAAAATTTCTCTCCAGCTCCGGGTGCAGAAATAATTCAGCCTTGGAAATAACGAATGATCTGAATGATCCAAATTATTTCCATAACTCGCCAGCTCGTGATTGATGTATTAACTGACACGTTTCTGGAATCAGATTTTTAGAATTTACAATTTTAAAGAAAATAAATATGCACTTTAGCATACATAATACATGGACATTTTTATTTTCTTTCACGATTTTACTCTTATTCTTTTTGATACGATTGAGTTCTGACTTGAACAGATTTTATACAGTCCATTATTTTAGATTTAATTATTAAAATTGACAATGGATGAGATGGTTATTATCGGGTTTCTTTTATGAATCATTCATAAATGAGTTTATAAACTGATAAATCTCAATGATTCGATAGAATAATTTTTCCATAAATTCTGTTGATTTAATTTTTCTAATGATTCAACGCGTTCAGCCATGCGTGGATCAATGATTTTAATCATTTGTTATCTCGATTCGTTGAATTTTTTCAATGAAATTTGTTTATATATGCTATGCAGTGCTTGGATTGATAATTTGTTTTTTATGAATAAAAGCACAATTATTAAATATAATTATTGAGTATTTGAATTGATTCATCTATTTTATAAGACATTGGTTTAAAGTCATCAATAGGAAAAAATACAAATTTTTAGCTGAAGTTGTTTTATTGTATTGAAAAATTTTTTCTTCCAACCTTTAAAACATAACTGAACCAATCAGCAATTGAAATTATTTAATTCTTTTAGAAATAACATTATCCACTTTTTTTACTCTTTCTAGCTTATTTAGACTTTATCATTGACAATGCTTTGATTTTCTCCTATTCTCTACCCAAAGTTTTCTATTGAATTTGTAAGTCGCTGGAAATTTTCTATGTCTAAATTCTGAAGTAGAAAAGTTCTTTTCTGGGAATGGAAGTTTTTTTATAAAGGAAATCTGCGGAAATAATACACAAAATCAAATATAGGTTTTTACTTCAAAAGTTAAATACAGTATTAGAACACAGAACTATCTCAACAACTGAAAACACTTTCCCATTTTGAATAAGTTACTTATTTCAAATCTTTTTTCCAACATTCAGAATGCTAAAACAGAAAATAGTTTATTATTATTACATAAAATTATTATTACATGGGAAATTAATCAAAATACCAAAGTTCTAGTTATTAAATTAGCGTCTTTTCGACAAAGAGCACCGACAATTGTTTTAATTGAAGTCAAAGTCTTGACATGATTGGAAATTATTTTTCATCTGAAATCATTAATCTTTACATTTAAGTTTTTTAATGCTTTTAGTATTCAATTTTTTATCACATCAAGATTTTTTCCAGCATATTCAATAGGCTAGTTGGACAATATTTATTGAAATCAATTTTATCATTATTCTTTAAAATCATTTATATATATTTTTCTTCATCTTTGATATGTTTTTACTCAAAATATCATTTATTCTCGATTAGTTTTTAATTATTTATCAATATTTTATTTAAAACAAATTTTCGTTTCAGCCTTTTCAAGTGTTATTTGAAAAATGCATTGCAGAAAATTTGTATAGAATATAGAACAGCGTTTCCCAAACTTTTTTGACCGCGGCCCGGTACGGGATTTTAAAATTTTTCGCGACTCATTATGAAAAAAACATTTATTTACAAAACAAATTTTATTTTTAAAATAAAAATCAAGTTATTTCTTTGTTTATTTCATACACAAAAATTACAAAAAAATTATATAACTGTTATATATAGCTAGCACCTATATGAAAGAGTACAAATACACACTTAGCACTATTCCTAGTGACTAACCTATGTAATAATATGTAAAAGAATTTTTTTTTGTGTTTTTTCAACTTTTGCCGCGACCCGTTGACGGGTTGCGATCCGCACTTTGGGAAACGCTGATATAGAATATAAAAAAATTGATGTAGTCGAAAACTAACTAAAACTAAATTAAATATTTCTGAAAATACATGTCAATTTTTGTTGGAAACTTTTTTAAAATTATGAAGATTTTTTTTACTTTCTTTATAAATACACTAATACCTTGTTTTACTAAAATAATTGGTTCTCCAAAAATTTGTCTCCAAAATTATATCTATCGCAAAAATACGTTTTCATCGTCACTAATATTTTTCTCTTGTTGATTTCATCATTGGATTCAATTACTTTCGAATTAGTGGGTCATATATTCCCAACTGCATTTATTCCCAGTTGTATAGCGTACGTCAATCATAATTGCTGAATAATTGGTAAAATTATACTATATTTCTTGATAATAGTGGAACCGTCTTTTCATGATGCGAATGGTAATGTCCAGATCAATTTTAAATGTGTAGATTCGTTCCTTGAGTAAAGAAACGCCCATCGCATCTGTCATCGTGTCGATAATTCTTATTACTCTCTCTATATTAACTTCACTGATGTTTGTATGTGCCACGCAAAATTTGTGAGGTCAAATTAACCTACTTTCCGTGATCGGATTGAGCTGAAATTTTGCAAATAGATTCGTTGATGCGAACACTGATGCTATCAAAATTCCAGGTCGATCCAATCACGGAAAGTGGGTTTATTTTAAAAATATTGATATCAAATCTAGTGTTATTTCCTTATTTCTATATTAATTCTTATCTATTCATTAACTTCGGATTAAAGAGAAAACGTAATTATATCTAAAATATTTATATAAGTTTGAACCTTATGTCCATATAGGTACTTCAAGTGCAAAATAGTATGAACAATTTTAGTTTTGAGTGAAATTAAGAGAGTGAAATATAGAGAGAGTTTCAAAAACCATTTTTATTACTACTTTAAAATTACAATAAAATTGTTGATATTTTCAACATTAATGTTCTAAGATTACTTCTATATTTTGCTGTAACAGTTTACTTGAGTACTACAATAATATTTATTGACAGTGGTCAATTTAACTATTAAAGGAAAGAATGATTCACAAGGTCGTATTGTCAAATTCTCTGCAAACATCATCATAACAATGAACTGTATTCAATACTTTTTTGTCTTTTCTCTAAATTTTTCTTTGTTATTTGAACAATTATACTATTGTTAAAATATAAATTGTCTAATTAAGTGCGTTTAAAGCACTTTTAAATAGTTTCTTAGATAAACTTTACGTTCCACCGATTCTGGCATTATTTCAAAGAATAAGCCATTTCTTTATTTTCATCACCATTTATCAACTATTTGAAGTTTTTGAAATGAAAAAAAATTCTATTTATTACTAAAAAAATTCATTTATTACTAATCTACCGCAAGTAATTTAAAATTAATTAATTTTTTATTGTCGGATAGGTTGATAGGATTTCGAAATACTTATAATGTCGAAAAATTTCCACTTAATTTATGTCTTGAAATGTATCGTTACAATTATATAGGAGAATCATTTGAAAATCTTTGAAGTTAGAGTTAAGACTGGGGGTATAGAGATATTGTCGCCGAGATAATTTTCATATCAAGCATTGCAATGTTCATGACTATATTTAAGTATCAGTAAAATAGTTTATTTGGAATATATATGCCCACTGGTTCTGCTAGCTAGATTATATGTCCATTTGATTCTCAAATCAAGAAACAAAAATATGATTAGATTATAAATAAGTTAATAAAACATTAGTATTCCTAATGCATTCAACATTATGTGGGCCATATAAATACAGTAATACCCCGCACTTACGTACACTTTGGGACCGGAGCATGTAAGTAAAACAAAAATGTACGTAAAATGAATCTACTGCTTTTATTGATAAATAATATGTTTGAAATAAACTAAAACAATAAATATATAAATAAAAAGAAAAAGAAAAAGAGGGATATTATGCATGTAGTTTTATACTTTTATTTCATACTTTTTTATACTATATTTAATACTTAACGTGTATTAAAAAAACAAAACAAAAAACAAATTCATATACATACATATTAAACAAAACTTAAAAATAAACATAAACTTCAAAATTCATCAATACATAATTTAAATATAAATAATGTTGTAATTCAAATTTAATTGCTCGATGACGTGGAGAATGATGTATCATCTTCATCTTCATAAGTGATGTAATCAACCGCTAAACGCTTTTTTGCTGGTGAGTCAGGAGATGTAGATGAACTTATTGAAAAAGTCTTGCGACTTCTGAAGTGGATGCCAAATTCAGATTTTCTTTTGATTTTGAGCTAGGTGATATAGTTTTTGTAGCAAAAATTCTTTTAAAGAGGTTTGTTTACATTGTTTTTTCATTTCCCTGTATAATTCTGAATAACAGGAATATGCATGCGTCCATAATGTCTTTGTTAACCTTTGAACTCCTCTCAAAATCTGGATCGTATTTTTCAAAAAGAGCCATTCCATTTTGAAAACATTGGAAAGCATCTGATAAAATTTTGATTGTTAGTCCTTCAGATTGAGTGGATTTTTCTGCGACATTGCATTCTAAATTTTCAGGTTGTATCTGTTCATTTAATTCTAAAAGATCTTCATTGTTGAGAGGTTAGGATGCTACAAGTTGAACTACATCATTTGAATCTACTTCTAACTCAAGATGTTGCGTCACATCTGCAATATTGCCAATGATTTCAGCGTTATTATCTTCGAAATCTTCCCTATCGTTTGTCTCCTGCGGAAATAATTTATTCCAGGCCTCTTTCATTGTAGAAACTGAAATATCATTCCAGGTGTCTCGAATTATTTTTATACAATTTAAAATATTGTATTCCGCCCAAACTTTTTTTAAAACTTCCCTACCTGAACCTTCTTTACTGTCAATTGCAGCAACTATTTTACTGAATGTCTTTTTTAAATAGTTCAGTTTAAATGACGCGATAACACTGGTCCATGGGTTGAAGGATAGATGTGGTGTTTGGAGGTAAAAATTCAACTCGAATATTACCGTTGCCTAAATTTTGTGGATGACCGGGAGCATTATCGATAACTAATAAAATTTTATACGGTATTTTGCTGCTTCTACAATATCCTTTAACTTCAGCTGTAAAACATTTGTTAAACTATTCTTCAAAAATATATGCAGTAACCCATGCTTTAGGGTTAGATCTATAGTAGACTGGCAGTTTAGCTTTCGCATAGTTCTTTAACGCTCTAAGGTTTTCATAGCGATGCAAAAGCATGGGTTTAAGTTTATACGTTCCTGCGGCATTACCACCTAATAAAAGAGTAATTCTCTCTTTATTTACTTTATATCCTGGCATAGTATTTTCTTCTTTAGAAATAAACGTTCGAGCTGGCATCTTCTTCCAAAAAAGACCTGTGTCATCGACATTAAAATTTGGTCTTTTGTATATCCTCCTTCTTTCACAATTTTTGCAAGTTTTTCTGGATATATTTTTGCAGCCTCAACATCTGCAGCTGCTGCTTCACCGGTGACTTTAATGTTATGTAAGTTGTATCTGTTTCTGAAACGATGAAACCATCCACGACTAGCACAAAATTTAGTCTCGTTTGCGCCTTTTTTAACTTTTAAGTCATTAAACAAGCTTTGTGCTTTACTTTGAATAATAGCCTGACTTAAGGGTACATGTTGTTTTGTTTGATTTTCTATCCAGATGACTAGTAATTTCTCCATATCTGCAACAAGACCGTGATCTTTTCTTATGATGGTACTATTTATTGGTGTAGCATTTTTCACTGCAAAAAGAATTTTATCTTTGTTGTTGACTACAGTGTTTACAGTAGAACGTTTCAAATCTAGTTGGCGGGCTACTTCAGCTTGAGGAGTTCCGTCATCGCACATTCTAATTATCTTAACTTTGGCTTTCAGCAAAAGAACATTTCGAGTTTTTTTTAATTTTTATCTGCCATTTCTTTGAGAAAAAAATTATTTTAAGAATTTAAAAAAAAATAAACGTATTTCGACTTACTGTGCAAGTTAATATTTCATAGAATTATTGTTCCAAGAAAAAAACTATACATAAATCAAAATAGAAAAAATTATTCTTTATTCTTCTAAAGTCGAATTAATTATGAATATTATGTATTTATATTTTACAAAGGTTTTTATATTGATTTATTTCTACAAAAGTACATTCATAATTTATTATCCTAGTACATAATTTTTTTCCCATAAATTGCAAAACCAGAAAAAATGTAAGTAAAAAAAGTGCTTGTACATAAGTGTGAATCATTGTACGTATAATGGGCAAATGGGGACAAAAATGAGATGTACGTAAGTGCGAGTGTACGTAAAACGAGTGTACGTAACACGGGGTATTACTGTATATAATATGTATTAGTTATATGCCACTATATATATATATATATATATATTATAAGAACTTTTTTCAATTTTCACTTCTGATTTCTTTTCAATTGACATTGTTTTTTATTAAAAAATGGACTATAAATTGATATCGATGTTTTTATATATCTTTATTGATTCATTTAAAATTTTTTTAATATTTATATATACTAATGGTTTCATTTGAGTGCCAATTCGATAAAAAATATAAAATATTAAATACCAAATATTAAATCTTACATTTTTTGTGATATTTCTGTCTCGTTGGTAGCCTTATGGTTAATACAGTTTTCAATACAGTTTTGCGCTTTTAGTTATTCAACCTTGTTCAAATAATTGTAAAAATAAAGTAATTTAATAATGAACTATAATTTTGATTTTCAGTTAATATGCACACAAGCAAGATTTTCGAAATGACCTTCGTGTTGAGAGCAATAAATGCGAAACCTAAAAAGTCATGGTCTACTTTGAAAACTCGATATCTGATCAGATTCCACTATTTTGTTTTAATAGTCAAAAATTCCAAGTGACTTCATATTTTTAATAGTCCCTTGTTCATAAAATCTTTATAGCATACAAGAAATAAAGAAAATTTGTAATGACTTCATTTTCTATTTATGGTTCTACTACTGATTTGGCCGCATAAAATTCTAGATTAGTTTTTTACAAATCTTTTAAAATGACAGTCCTCGGTTTGATAAAGAAAACAATTACCAATTCCTATGCCTAATAAATTTTTAATCCTTTTTGTATTGTAATCGTGATTGCTTTTCTCTAATAGCTCTGAAAAATTATGACCATTATAAAAATAACAGAATTCTTTAAAAAAAAAGTTTTCGCCATAACATCATTCAGCTAATTCTGGATGTAAACGAAACAACACTGATTCTGTCATAGTAATAATGAGAAGCAAATAATCTCGAAACTAATTGACCATTAGAAATTGCACTGAATATCACAATATACTTTATTTTGTTCATCCTACAACTGTTTAATGTCGTATAATATTTCATTTAGAAGAAAAATTGAATTTATTGATTGTAATGTCAATAATTATGAAATTCAGTTATTTTCACAACTGAATTATAAATATAAATAGTACATGCTTGGGAAAATATTCCCTTATAAAAATGAAATCAATAAACAATTTGTCTGTAATCTCTTAGATCAGTTACAGATTATTTAATTATGCCAAAAAGATTTATTCCAATTCTAAATCAAAAAATAAATAAATGACAGTTGCAAACCTGTGTTGCAAGCTTTACTTAAAAAAAACCATTTTAAAGTAACAATGATCACACAAATCGAAATATGGCTGGAATATTCAATGCTTACATCTCCTTTTTTACTGAATTTTTCTCATTTCCAGTTATTTATTTATACTAATTGAAAATCCTTCAAATACATTCAAATACATCTTTTTTTGCACGATCTCGTAATAATACAATCCAAAAAGAAGAAATACTATTTCTTGCACGGACTTTATCATTTCCATATTATTCCCATATTATTTCCATAGCGCAGGTTAACATTGAAAAGAGATCGGTGAAAGGGAGTGGAGAATTAAAATTTCGCCTAATCATTTTAATCTGATTTAACGCCCTTGGGATGGGAAAATGAGACAGTAAGATTATACTAGTTGCTATTTCTGTCGATCTAATAAATCGAATTTTACTAAATGACGATCAAGAATGAATAAAAGAAGGACTTTGAGAAATTGCTGTAAAGGTTGTTGGTTGTTATGACAGATCAGAATCAACTTCTACGAGTTAGACTTCGAATTATATTTGAATAATTTAGAACGGTAAAAAATTAAGTGAAGACGTTTAGCAAATCAAGAATCACAACCAGCATAAATTTAAATATGGATGTTTTAAATCGTGTGGCAACAAAATCCCAAATTTAGATGACAGTTGTGACTAAATGCCGAATTTTGTTTCGACAGTATTACATCTAAAATTTATTAACATTTCTCATCAGTTATTTAAATTTGAATTTTTAGCGTTTTTTGAATTTATAATTGTTATATTAATTAACCATAATCAAGTTTAACAACCCATTGTCAACCCATTGTAACAACCAAATAATTGTCAGGCACTCAACACCACATTTTTTTAGTTTTACGAAAGGGAAGTTTTAGTATCTTAATAGAATTGCGCAATACAAAAAATATTTTGAAGATATGTGCATCAATAATTAAGCTATCACACAATTTTTCTTATTTTAAAATTTACATTCTGAGGTTTATTGATATTTAGGGGTTTGGAGGGGTTTGGAAACGAGGGATATTGCTGTTTTTATGAATTCGTGATTTTGTCGTTAGGGATTTTGTCGCCCAGCCGTTTTAAATGGTTCAAACGAAATTGAGAAATATGATCATTTATTGAAATTGAATGTGTTTCTTAAAACCATTTTGTAAAATACATAATTTTGTAAATATTTTGAATTTCTTTGTTTTTTTCTCTTTTGTATTATATATATTATAAAATTATTCTATTATTTAATTTTGTCCAAGTCGGAGTAAAACTGTTTATTTACCAATTCCGCATCCCCAACTGGGATTCTTTTAAAAAATATATTGAAATTATATTTCTGTTTTTTAACATAATTAGATGGAGGCAAAGACCGCCAAAGGAGCAACCAGAAAAAGATTACAACTCACTTGACAAGGTATCATCATCGGATTTCAATAACGGGACACAGTTAATGGACCGAAAATTGGCTAAATCCGCTCAAATGTATCATTATCAGTTGAGTAAACAGAGCCTGATTGAACTAGAAAAGTATTTCAATTTTTTTAATTTCAATTATATATTTTATTAGCTTTTTATGCGATATTAGGTCAACTAAAAAGTTTTGTTGGATTTATTAAGTATATTCTAATATATATCAAAATGAAAGTACGTGTTCGTTTAAAAAGCGTGACTATGAAGCAGTAAATATATCAATGTTTTTGATATATTTACTGGTTCATAGCCAAGCTTTTTAATAAATACAATGGAAAAGAAATCAGTGGTGAAATTTGAAAAAAAAAGTTCTTATAAAGTATGTGTGTTTGTACGTCAGGAAATATAAACTTCAAATTATAGGTAAATGGTAGACAAATTTATTCAATTTTCAAGTTAAAAACGTAGAAGACCGAATGAACTTTTAATTCGTTCTGAGAAAAAAATGTTAAAATTTTTATCCGAAAAAATAACATGAAAATTCGCTTTTTAGACGATTTTAGAACATTTATTATTTTTTTTTCATTTTGGCTTTTATGTCTCTATTTATTATTTCATTC
The DNA here is from genome assembly GCA_959609185.1 of Schmidtea polychroa. Taxonomy (NCBI): domain Eukaryota; kingdom Metazoa; phylum Platyhelminthes; order Tricladida; family Dugesiidae; genus Schmidtea; species Schmidtea polychroa. Next base: position 37,075 of record CAUHTR010003238.1, read on the forward strand.
TCTCGGTACGGTATATCTAAATGGGTATGGTATGGCAGGATGGGGTATATTATGGCTGAGTGGGGTGAGGTAAGGTGAGATCTGTTAACAAGTTTGGTTTCTACAAAGTACGATTTTTTATTTTTGACCATATTTTAGTCCACGATTTCACAAGTATATCTTGTTTAATATGATTATATGATGATGATATCAGATAAATGACATCCTTGATATTTATATTCTTTTGTACCTTCATTAAGTTTGTCTCACCATTTTCCATTTTTACTAGTATTTCAGGTATCAATTTCTTTCTGAAGCTCCTTTTGATGTTTGCAATAAAACCTTGATCCATAGGCCGAATCAAGAATGTCACATTAGGTGGTAAAAATAAAATTTTAATATCATCTACACATTCGTCTAATGGATGGAATGGGACATTATCAACAGTTAATAGGGCTTTTTTTCATTTTGCATTAAGACTGATACTATTTTACCTGTGAAACGAACTCAAAGATAAGCCATTCTCTAAACAAATCACAATTCATCCACGCTGATTCTTTAAAACAATAATAAACAGAAAGACTTTTCACATTCATGTTTTTGAAACATCGTAGTTTCACATATTTTCCAATGACAAACGTTGGCAGTTTTTGTTTCCCAGACACATGGGAGCATAAACCTACGATTATTCTTTCTTTATTTGCTTTAGATCATGAATGCATACGGTTGGTGCTAATGTATAATTTGACAGGATTTTAAAATTAATTCCAGTTTCATCAATATTATATATCTGACACGCAGTATATTTACTCCTTTCAACAGTATCTTTAAACTCGTTAACAAATCGACTAGCTGCATTTTCAATTTGCAGGAAGTTTAAGTGGTTTAATTTCATCTGAAAAGCCTGTATGGAGGGCGAATGGTGTTTTCTTGATGATTGTATCAATGCTACTATCATCTTTATTTCATCTCTCAAAGATTAAATAAACATTGCCATCTGATGACCAATTTTTTCCTATCATATTTTGGTCAGTTTCTCATCAGCATTCAAACAATCTTTATAATAACTGCACACGAAATTGTTTATTCATTAGAACTTCCATTCATTAGAACTTCCAATAATCAAAGATTTTTTCAAATACTTTTTTTATGACTACGAGGTAGAAGCAATCATATCACAAGGTTTTCAATAACTTAAATTCTATAATGAGCTTTTATTGGGAATATAATTTCTGAATATAGAAGTTGCAAGATGGCTGAACTTCAACGATGACATAGACACGTCTAAGTAATTGCCAATTAGGAGCATGATTTCTCTTTTTTGAATCTTTATTTGATGATTTTGAACTTTTTAACCATTCCTTAAATATTGGCTGGGTCATCTAAATAATCAAGGCAAAAATTTTTCGTTCTTGAACACTGTAAATTTTCATATTTTCCAATTACTAGCGACTGTAATTTTCACATCCCAAAAGCGTTACAACAGATTCAATTGATTAAGCCGAAAATTTAATTCTCCACTCCTTTTCACCGATCTCTTTTCAATGTTAACCTGCCCTATGGAAATAAATGGTAGAATAATTCTTTTTTACTATAAATCCGTAATTAGACTAGGAATGAGAAACCAAAATAAGATTGGGAAGAATCTGGATCAGAGAATTATATATATTATAAGAACTTTTATTTCTTACAATTTCACCACTGATTATTTTTTTCCATTGAATTAAAAAGAGAGCTTGAAGACTATAAATCAGTAATATATCGATGTTTGTTGATACTCACGAATTTTCGGCACTGCCTTTTTAAAGTGAATTTTTTATTTTCACAAATGAAGCAAGGTTTACTATGCGAATTCCTAGGATGAATTAAGTGTCAGTACCGTATTAGAGGAGTAAGAAATTATGTTTAGTTCACGGGAATTAATTTTTGGGGGATTCTAAGTTTTTAAATCACATTATTAATACCTAGAGTAGTTCCAACTAGCACAAACTATTAAGTATATATATATATGGTAGCGAAATTTCCTAAAAAGTGTGGTTGATATCACTGGAAAATCGTCAAAATTATTGATAATAATCATTAGAAAACACTGGAACAAATATTCATTGTTAATATTCAATGATTGAAAGGATGAATAGAAGATAATAGAGGAGTATATAGTTTGCAATGGCACCTGTAATGAGTGAAGAGGTGAAGTACAAATAGTTCAAACCTATGTGTCAATATGTTCAAATCTGATTGTTAAATATTTAGATTCCAGACAAAACCAAGCTATTGATAGTAAGTTTTTGTAATAATTTATGCACGTTTCTGTGTAATGTCACAATGCAATTGCCATTGTATGTTGTTCTATAGCTTGTCGTCTGAAATTTCTTCATAAATTTTCTTAATGTAAAATCATTCGATAATTTTTTCATTTTTAGGGCAGAATCAAATAGCCAAAGTAAAGAAAAATCAACAGATGATTCAGATTCTAATGATGAGTGTACAGTGTTTGAGTGTTCAGGAATGGGAAAGGTACATTATACATTGCATTATTCATTCAATCCCAGACCTTAAGCGCTCTATTCTGTATATTATATATATATATATATATATATATATATATATATTTGTGATGAGAACCAGAGGCGCGATAAAATGAATATAGAAAAACAAATTCCTCTAAGCTTGATAAAATTTCTTCATGATTAATATGAGTAACAGTTTTAAAATATATCTACTACTTATCGCTTATCGTATTCTTATACGTCAGAACGTATGTGATGTAATAGATTTGGTGGTCTACTCATATATCATTTCAAAAATCAGATATCTTACAATTTATGCGTCAGCCTATTAGCGTATGTAATGATTATGTCATAATCTATGTGGTTTCATATTTTAACATATTTGATCTATTAAATCCATTTTTGTCAAACAAAATCCTTATCAATGACGGAAAGAAATAAAATTTAAGAATTTACCTGTTCATAATATTGGATGCAAAAAGTTCTGGGGTAGATACAAAATTTATTCTTGATGATTTTATTTACAATTACACCAATTCCTCGAATTACGCGGTACCCATTTTACGTGGTCATAAAAAATAATATTTTTTAATGAAATCAAACATATTTGGTGGGAAGTGTCTCTTAAATGCATATATACTCACATTTCAACGACCAGACGTCTGTAACTCACTCCATTACGCATGCAATACGTCAAATATTGTGTTGTGGAGTGCACGTGTTTCGCTCAAGATTTTGCTTGTTTATACACCCAATTCCGAAATTTTTCATGCATTTTTCAAATCTATTTCTAAATAAAATTGTATTTTTTTATGCCTCGTTTTACACGAGTTTCTGGAACCTATATCTCATTTTTTTATGAATTTGAAGTCTCGATTTACATGGCTTCGATTTGCGCTTTAGTTTCTTGGAACGTATCTACCGCGTAAATTGAGGGATTGATGTAATATGACTTCAAGGGTCTATATCAGTTACGAATTTAGATTTTGTTAAGTGGTAGCGAGAAATATCTCAGTATTATAAATAGATAATACCAAATATACATATATATATATATATATATATATATATATATATATATATATATATATATATATATATATATATATATATATATATATATATATATATATATATATATGTGTGTGTGTATGTGTGTGTGTGTGTTAATTGTTTCGTTATTTTACGAAACCTAAACAAAAATATAGTAATAAGACTTATCAAATGCAAAGTCATACCATTTATTATTCGCGTTTGCGAACTTATTATACATTTGGTGTGTTTGCAAATATTATTTCACGGGTAATATTAAAAAGTTCATTGAAAAGTGGAAATCTATAGGTGTTCATGGGTTCTTTCAGTACACCCAATCGTACATATTCTTGGCAGTCATAATCGTCAGAAATTGAAATTAAATAATTGATTAGTGAATTGTTTTAAATTGCTAATAAAAAAACTGAGGAAAAATAAAGTTTATAAAAAATTACGGAAGCTATATTTTATTATTTTTGTATACAATATATTATACTCATTAAACATCTATGCATAAAATTACAATATTATGTATTTTTTCTTGTAATAACCTTTTTCAATTTTCATAAATACTTTCTTGTTTTCAAAGTTTTGAAAAATTGTCCTCGATGTTCCAATATTATCCTCAGGCTTGTATATGGGTCACATTCGATAGTGTTATTAAAATAGTTTCAATTTATCAAAAAATAATTGATGAATTTGAAAGCTTTAAAACACAGATTCAACCAGCAATTAATACTCAATATATGAAAATATTAAAGATTTAATAAAAATGAAAATTAGGGCGCCAAATATATCGTGCCAAATTCCCATATATTTTCTGGATAAAATATTTTATTCACTTGAAAGTCTGTTTTTTCTTGTAATAGAATGTGCAGGCCAGTTTGTTGATTTATTAGTTGATTTTCCGAATATAATTGTTGATCTCAGGAATAATAAAATGTGTTGTTGTGATCTTTCACATTTTGTTATTTTCTAAATGACTGGCTTTTTCAGCTGATCATAGTTTTGAATTTCATTGACGTTGCTATGAAAATTTTCATCAAAATTCTCTCAAGCAATGCACAATAATTTTATTTGCTATTTATTGATTATCAATTGTCAAAAAAATTACTTTTCTTTCTATTATTGAAAATATTTATCTCTCATTTTGTTTTGATAATTTTAATTGCTAATTTATAGGAATATCGCTTGACTACTCACTGTGAATTATTGTTGAAATATTGATTTTCCCCAGATTTTATTGATTAGAAATATTTCTAAAAATTATATTTCAAGAAATATTTTTAATTTTCGCTTCTAAATAATTCTGTCATACATTGAAATATAGTTGATGTATTTTCTATTCAGATTCCTCTCTTTTGATTGGTTACTCTTCTCTAAAAAATTAACCATTGTCTTATCAATACAGAACGGTTAAACCTAATATAATAAGATACAATTTATTGTTGGGTATTTTGTGTAAGTCGGTATCACTGTATGATTCCTTGGTGTCCTTTTATTAATCAAATCGAACCACTCAACACAATAATTATATTTATTTGGAATTATCACAATTACATCACCTTTAATTACACACTTTACGGAAACAATCTCAATTTACACAACTTTTAATAACTCTTTACTCTGCACACTTCAATTCGAACCTGAACCTTGCACAGGGATAAATCTTCCAACGGAAGAGGACCCTTTCTGGTACACTGAATTCAAAATGTCCTGGTTATCATTAAGTTAAATTTACCTTTGCTTTCTTTCGCTATATTATAACTTTCTTTGTTCGACATACTGGTAATTCTGTTTACTTGTAGGTCGCTTTTATCTCGTAATTTTATTATCCCCGAATCAAATTGATTTGGATCACTTTGTTCGTCCTCTTACCGACCTAATTTGATCATTTTTTTGATGGCTTGCCGTAATTTAATTATTCATTGGCTGATTAAATTGCATTCTACCTAATTCGATTGACCACTCATGTCCTCTCACACTGCTCGGGTTTTCCATTAGCTCTCTTTTTCTATTAGCTAATTAATTTTAGTTTTTTGTAATTATTTCCTTCTATGGACCCCTCACTGACTTTATTTTTGTTATATTTGAACTCGTCTCATTGTTCGGCATCCGTCGATACCAGTTTCCTCCCGGAAAATATTCATTTAATTTTTTTTGGATTTTTAATCAATATTTTGTAATTTAAAATATTATTGTGATTTTGATGTTTTTATTTATTTTTCACCTCATTTTTGTGTCTCATGTTGAACCCCAATATTATTAAAGAATCGAATATTTAGTCCATTAGATAGATCCTAACATTTGTACGACAATATATAAGGTACATGATCATATACCTTAAATATTGTTTTGATCTTTAGTTTTACAAATATTAATATGAAAATTCTTGAATTAAGAAAAGATCAATTTTTTTTAATTATAGTTCTCTGACTTATTTTTATTTTACTTTTAGATGCAAAATATGGAAATACGTAATCCGTTATTTTCTGAGTCGATATCCACTATAGATAATAGTGCCATTTCATCCAAAGATAAGGCGAAATAATTTATCTTTGAAGATGTTGTAGTTCACATTTTACCTCATCTGCCCGATTGTGACCCGGGATTTAGATACAAATGGTGATAAATTGTAAATTATTTATTTTTATAATTGAGTAAAACCATTCTTATTGGAAAAATATTTTATCCCTATATTTTTGAGTGATCGTTTTACTTGTGGTGCTGGAATTAGTGATGATGGTGAATTTTGTTAATATAGCGATGAGACTGAGTTTCTTGCATTAAATATTCTGATAGCTATATTCGTAATAAATTATCCTGTGATTTATATATTCTTTTTATAAAGATCTTTAACAAAGTAACTTTTTAGCAATCAGGGATTAATGGCTGAAACTGAGGGAAAATGACGAAGACCAAATAATATAAGATTCAAAACAGATGTGAATATGTATAAATATATTTTATATTACTATAAAATTGTTCTGAACAGAAATATTCAAAAGTGCAATACGACAAAAATAGAAATAGAAAATTTGACTTTGGCTTTGTTAAAAACTGAAATAAATATGGAAAATGGGATAATGTTGACAAATACTGTTTTAGGATTCAAGGTAAATCATTTGCTTCTTCAGGCCCGTTTCTCCCGTTAGGCAAACTAGGCAGTTGCCTAGGACCGCCAAATTTGCAAAATAATTTAAATAAGCATCTAAAAAATATTTTTTGAAATTAAGAAAATATAATGTAACAACGTCGTTTTATAAATATTTTTAATTATTTTTCAGTTTATTCGATATATGATTTTTAATCATTCGTTTTGTTGAGTTTTTATTTGTAAGTCGGTCCTGTCTCTGACTCCTCGTGTTCTTATTTTACCAAATCAATGAAAACTCAACACAGAATAAATTTATTCGATTTTTATCACAATTACAATCTGTCACTGTTTGCACCTTTCTCTCAATTCAAATTTATTTTGTGAGGTAAAAACCCAAGGGGCAATTACCTTTTCTTGTACTATTCTGGCTTCTTTATAATTCACCAATTTCCAAAATTTTGAACGGTTCGACAATTATTTTAATTTATTTACCCTGCAATTATAATTCGAATTGTTATTCCCTTATCTGGTGTCTCGGGTCTCACTGCGCATCGGGTTTTCTTCAGTGCTCGGGTTTCCCATGGGCTCGGGCTTTCCATTACAGATTAATTAATTTTAATTAATTTGTTTTTCCTTATTAACTTTTTCTATGGTCACCCTATTACATTTTTATTATGCTTTCTCACCTCGTCTAACAATTTGGCATTCAACCATACCCGATACCCCCGTTCAATATTGATTTTTAATTTTCATTAAATTTTAATTAATTTTGTACTTATATTGATTTTACCAATTTTTGTTCTGCTTTCTGGTATCCTGTGAAATTTATTTTGTTTTTGCTCTAACCCCAACAGTTTTACGAAAGTATATATTAACATTGTATTCATTTTAATCAAGATCATTTTCAAATTTCTTTATTTTTAATTAATAATTTAAATTTGATTTATCCACGTCAGCGTTAAAAGGAGCTAAAAAATATTTTGGTGTTGAAAAACGAAAATAAGTTTGCCTCCAAATCATTGACATGGTGACATTGATATATCATATATGGGCAGAGTAGCCAACATGAATCTCTGCCTAGGGTCGCCAAATGACTTGAGCCTGGCCTTAGCTTCTTCGTTGTCATTTTCATATTCCATATTTTCTATGTCCAACTTTCTTTTGAGTCTTTCCCTGTTGTCGCCTATTAGCTAAAATTAACTATTTTGAACTCGGTGTTTATCAAATAAATAACTATAATGTAGACGATATTGGTTTATTTACATTGGAACAATTGATCATTTCTATTTTTCGGGTATGCACGATTCTCTACGAGCGTGGAGCCACGCTCTCTCAGCCTTCCGCGCACTGTTCTTCTTTGTCGTAGGCCGTTGAGGCCCAATTGACCCCACCAATTCTAGGTTTACAGGTTGGATGTGCTCGGTCAGGTCCCGACTGACTGTGTTTTGATTGATCTGCGTCTCCAACTGACGCACTCAAATCTTGAGAGCTTTAAGCTCAATTTTATCTTGTTTATTAAGCGGCTGCAGCTACTGGGTAAGCTGCAGGTGTTTTTTCATTTCAGTTGGGCTAAACCAAGTACTCTCCATTTGTCGGTATCGGCCCTTAAGTTTGGTAAGCCGTCGGTGTAGTTCTTCTGTCTCCCTTCGCACAGTTTCCTTGTCGGCCCTTAGGGTTTTCAAATAACTTGATCACTAAATTAATACGATTAAGTTTATGTTTCGATTGTAAGAGAAATTTCCGCATAACAATGTTCCCACCTAGACTATATAATCTCCTGATTTGATTTTAATTATCTTAATACATTTTATTGTTCATTTGTTGCCATGGGTTGCCAAGTGTTGGCGGTCCCACCTAATGGTTTATAATAGCTGCTACCTGAAATTAGTTATACCTTGACTCATCCGGACTACCCTTGAAACTTTATATAATAATAATTGAACAATACAACAACGCACCCTCTGCAAATTTCCAATGTCATTAAACAAAAATCAAGTGTTAAGGTTAATGTATCTATTGCCGTCGCACCGGACCTTGTAGCATTCCGCGTTACAAATTCACCAGTCCCGAGAATTCGATCATCCGGTTGTTCAATTGGGCTAGATACTCATCTCATTGTTTGTCATTGAACTGCAGGAGTTCACCGTCCGTACTAGAGATGAGTCCCTGCAGGATCTCGTCCTTAATTCTCCTCAGCTGGTTTGTCGCCATATGCACCTAGTGAACAACCTTGGTGTACGCAATGCGATCCGGGTTGAGGACCGGTTTTCGTTTCAGAATTATCATCCGGCGATCTGGATTCTCTGTCAATTGGTTGGGCTTCTCTACTGGCAGGCGGGCAGGCTCTATTCGATACCCCTGATTTCATGCTCGAACCCGAGCCACCACCACTCGCGGGCCTTTATCCAGATACTGGGACGTTTTTTCGATTTGTTTTGGTGGCCTAAATATGTAAATTTATTTCAAAATATAAGGTATTTTCCGCAAAAATATGAAACCAAAATATGGTTTACTCCCGTACCTAGAAAATAACTTATCACCTGAGTGAACAAATTTATAATATAAAATAAGGCTTTATTAGCGTAAGTAGATAAACTTGGAAATAGAACTGGGATTTAGTGTTTAAAAGGAGTAGAATGGGAAATATTAATATTAAACGATATTTATAGGCCTAAACTTGCCAGGATTTGATAACGACAGTATCATTGCCAATCCTGAGTTGCCTAAAAGAACATTTGAGCCTATTTTTGGTTATGGCGAGACATGTTAAGATTTCCGTTTCAACTCTAGGAGCAAACCTTTGTGTTTTCTAATTGCTGATGTAAATTCAAGACTGATTATTATCTTGTCAACTGTTAGTGTTATTTACATGGGTAGATTTTAAAGATAAATCTATGAAATGTCTAGTGCTCATCTTGCTAAATTGAAATCAAGTTGTAATATGGACAACGTGTGAATTCTTGAGGCATTAGAATTTATTCTACCAATGTTGGAAATAGGCGCATAAAATTTATTAAGTACAGAACTATCTTTAAAAAGAAGAACCAATTATTGAACAGTTTAAATATATGTCAAGATCATTTACAGTTTGCTATACCTAAATGAACAGTCGAGTCTTTCAAACTAAACGGATCGTTTGATAAAGATAACAATATTAACTATGAAAGACGACATAATTATTATTTGTGTATATTTTGAATTATCAATTGTGCCATCACAATAAAAGACCGAAACTATGGTTAATCTGGTTTACCTAATGTTATATAAATCAATCGGTATCAACGAAACCGTTGTGAACTTTAAAAAGTTATAAGTTAGGAATAAGACAAATTAAAAGCAGTTATTAAAATATAACAGTATTAAATATTTTCTTTATGCAAATATCAGTCTATTGATTTCAAGGTTCTTCCATTGATGCTTTTCAGGCATCTATTCATTTCCCATATTTTATATTTAAATCATTAATGAAATACAGTAAAGCACTCTCCCCATTGTAGCTCTTGAGCAGACTTGACCGCAGAAGCAGGTTGATAACACGAAAAGATAATTGTTGTGGTTGGTACAAAAAAACCAAAAAACTTTATATTTAAAAGGAAGGGATAACAAATATTGGTAAAATCAATAAAAGTGCAAAATTAATTAAAACTTGCTAAAAATAAAAAATCAATATAGAGCAGTTCAGAAATTATAATGAAAATTTAATAAGGGGTTCACAGAGAAAGTTAATGCGAAAAAACAAATTAACTAAAATTTAACTAAAAAAAGCCAATGGGAAACCCGAAAGGCAGTAAGGCCCAATCTATCAGATAAGATAGGGAATATTCCGAGCGCCAATCGAAAACAAACAAATTAAAATAATTTGGAAACCTCAAATATTTACTTAGGAGTTCCGGGAGATAATTTATTGCAATTCTGTAGATAATTGTCCTCTCAGAAACAGTATAAAAAGAGAGCTCAGAAACAGAAAAGCCGCTAGTTGGTCGAAGAAACAAAGAGAAGCTCAGAGAATCAGGCGATCAGTGATTGGAGAAAGAAATATAGTAATTCGAAAAAAGTTTGGTCCTCGTACAAGAAGAGGTGATCGCTCCTTGGGTTATCTACCTTAGCGAGTAATATTTATATTGAGCGAAAGGTGCAAATTGTAATTTGATTGAAATTGAATAAAGTTATTTTGTGTTTAGTTTCGATTTATTTGTTTAAATAAGAACACGAGGAGTTAGAGGGAGCCGACTTGCAAAATAAAACTTAACAAAAGGATAAACAGTGCAAGAAATTAAATTCACCAATAAATAATAAATTTTGGGAAGTAGAAAACCATGTAAACTGACAAGAACCAGACCTTAGCCAAATGGGGTAATTTTTCATTGTTAGGTAAGAATTTGTGTGTACAAAGAGGCTTTAGTTCTAAATACTAAGATCCCTCTGACATTCAATATCATTTATAGTGGTAGAGTATCAATATATTCGTAACAAAAACGTTATAGTGTAAACACTTCAGAGAAAGTTATGTTGCTAGTTGAACTAGAACATCATGATACATATTTAGTACGTACAATATTTCTTCTAGTATTCTGAAATTCATTAATTTTTATTTTAAATCGAAATGATGATTTAAAAAAATTAAATTTTTAAATGTAATATATTTAAAAATAAGGTTGGAAATGCATATTATAAAAATTTAAAATGATTTAAAATTAAATTATTAATCTTTTTAAAGATTATTTTAAATATTTTAGTTTCTATGTTTGAAAACAATATAAATATTTATATTTAGGTTGTTTTAAATTACTAAAGTTAACGCTCAAATTTGGCGATTATTAA
>CAUHTR010003239.1:0-33175 GCA_959609185.1 Schmidtea polychroa
ACTGATTATAGAGAAACATATATTCAAGATTTCGAGAATGACAATTACTGTGCGACATATATGCAGAGTATTGTTAGAAATCTGGGTTATTTAGATAAAAATTTGAATTGTGGAATAACTCTAGAAGAATTTAAAAGCAAATACCCATTTTTTACATTTGTTTTAGCCCCCGATTTTGATTTAAATCAGAGTCAAATACCCCAAAATGGAAATTTACGACTGGATATAAAGTTTGCAAAAGCAATTACTGAACCAGTCCATGTAATAATCTATGGAGTATTTGAAAATGAAGTTCAAATTACTGCAAATAAAACAGTGTTGGTATAAATGTGTACAGAAATATAGAAAGTTGTCATGGAGTAAGTTTTTTGATACTATTTAATTTATTAAAGTAGTTCTGTTCAGGTTAATCGAATTGGAAAACAGATATTGGGAAATGAATTTGTAGGAGTTTTTCCTCTCGATAAAATTCCATATTTGAGAAATAATCAAGCCATAATCGTCAATACTCAATCGTCTCATCTTGGTGGAGAACATTGGATAGCTATATACGTGAAACCTAGTAATATATTCGTATTCGATCCTATGGGTTTTTATTACCCGGCTTTATTGATATCAAAACTGCAAACAATGGGGAAACCTATTATGTATAATAAAACTATGTTTCAAATCCATTGACCCAAACATGTGGTCAGCATTGTTTAGCTTGGTTGTTGTATAAAAAATTTGATGTTTAATAAATGTATATTGTATCCTTTGTTGTTCTTCTTTTTATTATTATTATTATTATTATTATTATTATTATTATTATTATTATTATAATTATTATTATAAGTATTATTATTAATATTGTTATTATTATTATTGTTATTATTATTAATAATAATATTATTAATATTATTATTTGATTAAAAATTAGTATTTTATTTAAATTTATTATTATTTCGAAAAAATATTATTATTATTTTTGTCATAAAGACATCACATGCCTGGAGCATGCACAGTGCATCTTAACAAAGTCGTGACTAATAAAGACAGTCACATGAAAAATAAGAAGGCATGTGTAGACGCAATGTGATTGGTTAAGAGAGTAAAATATTTAGTTTATATATGTGTGTGTCTAAATTCTGATTGGCTGGGACAGGAAATTTTCATTTTCTTTATAAACATTCACAAATTCCAAATTTGTCACTTTTAAAAAATATTTATTTACAAATTTGCAAACAAAACAATTATCAACAATTTCAAAATGAATAATCAAAATAATATTTTAAGAGCAATGTTGGCTGGAGAAAACGGTAAATTTTTTTTTCTTTTATTTATTATTATTTTATTCACATTTAGCTAATTTATGGTACGAAGTTACCGAAACAGAAAATAATATGGACGATGCCCCAATTATTATTAGTGACGATGATGATGGTAAATTAAATTATTTATTTATTTATTAAATTATTAAAATTTAGATGAAATTAATCTTATGGAAGATAATGAAATTATTATTATAACCGATGATGAAGAAATCATTATTAGTGATGACAGTGGTAAGTTTTATATTATTTATTAAATATATTTAAAAAGGAACTTCAGATAATGAAACAAATGTAGTTACAAATGAAGGAGTAATTAATAATATCGTCGATGATGCCCCCCACAGATATTGGAAATGTCGTCAATGATTCTGATGCATCCACATTTATTGCAAATGCAGTTGATGATTCTGATGCCCCCACTGATATTGGAAATGTAGTCAATGAACCTGATGCCTCCACATTTATTGCAAATGCAGTTGATGATTCTGATGCTCCACTGATATTGGGGATGCCCCTATGCGGGATGAATTAGAAGATGATTCTGATTCCGATATGGAATAGAAATGTTAGCATTTTTTAATTTATTTTTTATAATATTTAACAAATTTTTACTAAAACACTTCGTTAAATGTATTAATTTAAATGATTAATTATTCAAAAACTTTATTTGATAAGTAATTAAATCTTTATAAATCATAAATTGATAATAATATTTTAACAAATTAATACATGTAACAAATCTGTCATAAATAATAATAATAATAATAATAATAATAATAATAATAATAATAATAATAATAATAATAATAATAATAATAATAATAATAATAATAATAAGTAATAAAGGTAATAATAATAATAATAATAATAATAATAATAATAATAATCATAATAATAATAATAATAATAATAATAATTGCCCCAAATAAATGTAGCTTGCAGTGAGCATGCATCTACATCTCTTCTCATATAATAATAATAATAATAATAATAATAATAATAATAATAATAATAATAATAATAATAATAATAATAATAATAATAATAATAATAATAATAATAATAATGATAATAATAATGATGTTAATAATAATTTATATATTTCACATAGTTAGCATTCAGCATGCGACTACCAACCTATGATATTAATAATATTAATAATAATTCATATGATTCATTTTAGTTTACAATTACCAATTTCAGATTATTTTACAATTATTAATATTTATTTCATTTTTACGTTTTTTTTTTTTATTAGAAATGAAATAAATATCAATAACTGTTATAGATTTATAACAATAAATATATAGATATTTTATGTAAATTATATTAGTCTAATAAAATGTATTAATTAATGTTATTTTTGAACAAATACAATCGAAATGATATATATATTCAAAAATTTTAGATTGTAATTTAATTATTTTTTAAAAATTTATTAGGCAAACTATATCAACGATATTGTCAATCCTCAATTGGACATAGCTCTGCATGCCATAAAGTAATGAAGCTTTACTATGGTCATAGATTCTATGGCACCAACTTTTTTATTTGCCCCAAATGCGAAACTGCCCAAGATTTAAAATACATAGATTTTTATAAGGGGCATTACACCCACTTAAATCAATTTGTATTGAATAAAAAGACCCTTTTTAATATAATTTATGCGAAAACTAATAAGAATAATAATACAAATAATAATAATAATAATAATAATAATAATAATAATAATAATAATAATAATAATAATAATAATAATAATAATAATAATAATAATAATAATAATAATAATAATAACAATAATAACAGAAATAATAATAATAATAATAATAATAACAATAACAGAAATAATAATACAAATAACCGAAATAATACAAATAATATAAATAATAATACAAATAACCGAAATAATACAAATAATAATAATTCAAATAATGGAAATAGTACAAATAATAATAATATTACAAATAATGGAAATATTAATAATACAAATAATAGAAATATAGATAATACAAATAATAATACAAATAATAATAATAATAATAATAATACAAATAATAATACAAATATTCGAAATAATAAAAAATCTAAAAGACCTGCTGTAAATACTGTTCCGTGTATCCCTACTAAAATTATAAAATTATCAACCATCGTGATAAGTGATGATGAATCTGAATTATTAAATACCCAAATAGGGGGTTCGATAAACAATATAGAAAATATTCAAATAGATATAAATGATGAACCTGAAATAGAGATAGATTTAAAGGGTTCCCGTAAAAATATTCGATTTGATTTAGAACATAAAAACTTAATTCAAATCTCCCTTACGGATAAAATTATAAATAAAATTAATGTGGAAATTGAAAAGATGGGATCTGTAAAAGTCCAGTTTACAGTTCTTATTCAATTTGAAAAAGATGGAGAAATTAAAGATAATTTCTTTTCAAATAGTGCGAGTGTTTTTTCCGACAATTTTCTTATCGATGGTGTGAGTCGATTAAATGAGAAAATTGAAAAATTTACTTATTTAGGTAGCGGATGGAGGGTTGTAAAGATTAAGGAACTTGATTTTATTTTGACCACATTTTACCCTATAAGTCGATTAGCTGGCCATAGTTTTATACCTACACCAGCGGCAATATATAAAAAGAAAGCAATTGTAAATGTAAGAAACAATGATAATGCTTGTTTTATATATAGTGTTTTATCACTATTAAAGCGTGATATAATTTTAAATCACAGGGAGCGTGTTTCCAATTATACTAATTACTTAGACGAACTAAATTATGATCCCATTACTGATTGCCCAATGAGGTTATGCAACATCCCGAAATTTGAAAGAAATAACATAGATTTAAAATTGGCAATCAATGTTTTTGAATATAAACCCACAATAACAGGGAATAAAATAAATAATGATATGGATTATGTACCTCATCATCCACACCTAAATATAATTCATAGATCTAAGGTTACCGAAGGGAATCCTATTAATCTTTTACTCCTACAAGACGGTGATAATTATCATTACACCGCAATTTTTAATTTAAACCGATTAATGAATGGTCATTCAACCATCGAATGTAATACTAGAATTAGAGTTAGATGGTGCCCTCATTGTTTAAATGGTTTTTATCGGGTCAAAACTTTTAAGGTACATGTTGCATTGTGCGCTAAAAATCAAATAGGAACCACCCTTTACACGCTCCCTAAAAATAAAAATTTAACGTTTAAAGATTATTCAAAGATGATTACCCCACCGTTCGTAATATACGCGGACTTTGAGGCTATTTTACCTGGGGATATAAATCATCACCAAATACACAAGCCAATAACAGCAGGTCTATTATTAATTAACAATTACACTAACACAACATCATATTTTAATTTTATAGGCTTGGAATGTGTTTTTGAATTTTTAAAGAAGGTGGAGGAAATTGCTGTCACAATTGTCCTCCCGTATTATGAAATTCATGGTAGAAAATTCATTAATACTCTGTCTTTCAATGAGGAACGGGAGTTCAACAACTGTAGGACTTGTTATCTCTGTAAACATTTTATAAAAGATAAGGTTAAGGACCATGATCATTTCACAGGTAAGTATCTTGGTGCTGCCTGTAGAAATTGCAATGTTTCTAGGAGAATAAACAAACAGTTACCCATTGTCTTTCATAATTTGAAGGGGTATGACTTACATCACATTTTAAAGTATGGTTTGAATGATTTTCCATCTTGGAAATTAAATATCATTCCGACCACCACTGAAAAATTTATATCCTTGATTGTAAATATTAACAAATTGACTGTTCGTTTTATCGACAGTATGCAATTTGTTAACTCATCGTTAGCAAAGGCAGTTAAAACTCTTTCAGATTTACCTTTAACTTCGTCTGTTTTTGATGGTAGTATTGTGAGAGCAAAGGGCATATTTCCTTACGACTTTGCAACATCACTCGAAATTCTTGAATCTACTCATGAATTACCACCGATTTGGAGTTCTGTATCTAATGAAGAATATGCTATCGCCCAAGAAATCTGGGTTCAGCAAAATTGCGAAACAATGTTAGACTATATGTTAACGTACCTTAAATTGGACGTATTCCTCTTGGCAGATTATTTTCAGCAATTCCGTGCCAAAGCAATTGCTTATAACGGCCTTGAACCTCTAAACTTCTATGGAATTCCAGGTATGTCATGGGCGTCAGCACTCATGACATTACAGGAACCTATAGAAGTTCTACAGGATATGGAAATGTATAATTTCTACGAAGGTGGAATACGGGGCGGGTTAACATTTGTTAACAAACATTATGTAGCAAGTTCTGAAGATACAGAACTTTTGTATATAGATATAAATAATTTATATGGTTGGGCTCTTAGCCAAAATCTTCCGTATGGTGACTTTGTTTGGGTGTATGAAAATCTGAATGATGTGTTGAGTGAATGCGTGAATGCAGATATTGAAAACCTTCCATATGGTTATACTATGGAAGTAGACATCAATATCCCTAATCGTGTGCATGAATATTTGAATGATTTTCCGCTTGCTCCGGAAAAAATGTGTCCACCTAATTCAAAGGTTGAGAAGCTTATGCTCACGCATTGGCCTAAGAAGAACCATGTTCTTCATTGGCGGCTTCTCAAGCTGTATATAGAATTAGGTGCGGAAGTTGAGCATGTACATAGAGCAATTAAATTTAAACAATCAACAATTTTCAAAACATATATAGATCGAAATACTAATTTACGTTCAAAATCAACATGTGAACTGTATAGAGATCTATATAAATTATTCAATAATAGTCTCTATGGTAAATCAGTAGAGAATTTGAAAAAACGTATGAATTTGAGGCTATGCAATTCATCAGCAAAGATGATTGTATACGCCTCCAAACCAACTTTCAAAAAATCAATTAAAATAGCAGATGATCTGATTGCGGTTCATCTTAATAAAGATATTATATGTTTAGACAGGCCTAGATACATAGGCCAATCAGTGCTAGACCTGTCTAAACTACGCATGTATCAACTGCAATATAATGAATTGGCAAAATATAGATCCGAATTCTTATGTGATATAAATATCGTTGCCGGCGATACTGGTTCGTTTTTTCTTGAGGTTAAGCACTGTAAGCTAGACACTCTTTTGCCGGCCATGATAAGAGATAATCTTCTAGATACCTCTAATTATGATCCCGCACACCCCTTATACTCGAGAAACCTTGATTCTGTGATAGGAAAATTTAAAGATGAAAGCAAAGGTCTCGGGTATAAGGAATGTGTTTTCTTAAGACCTAAGTGCTATAGTTTATTAGGTGTCAAAGATACTATGAGGGCTAAAGGGGTGAAGTTAATGGGGACAGAGATTGGGCACCAGTCATATTTAGACTGCTACAATAACAACGTAGAAATTGCAGTGCCGCAAACTAGGATAGGGACGCGGAACCACCAGCTATATACCATCAAAAATAGTAAAATCGCATTGACAAATAACGATGACAAGCGATTATGGGTGGGGAAAAATAATAGTATCGCATTTGGGCATTATTTTGGGGTTGATGCTGTAGATAATGATCAAGTATTGGATGAAGTTGGACCGCTCTCTGTAGGTTTCAGTCCAGATTTCGATGAAAGTGATCAAATATTAGAGGAAGTTGGACCGCTTTGTGGAGGTTTCAGCCCAGATTTCGATGATAGTATCGATATAGATGTTGATATAGACGATATTATATTAACTGATGATGATGATGACGACTATTATTAAATATATCTTCTTTAAAAACTAGACTTTTAATGTGTTCATTTTTCTTTTTAATTGATGTATAGTTTTCAAATTTAATCATTTTTAATAATCGTAATAATAACATCTTTTAATATGTGTATTTTTATTATTATTTTGAAAACATGTGATAGTTTTCAAGTTTAAACATTTTTTTTAATAAAAATAATAATAATGATAATAATAATAATAATAATAATAATAATAATTATAATAATAATAATAATAATAATAAAAATAATAATAATAATAATAATAATAATAATAATAATAATAATAATAATAGTAATAAAAATAAACTTGCGATATGTTGATTGTAACCAGCTATGTGGAGATTTCAGCCAAGATTTCGATGATAAGGATCAAATATTGGATGATGTTGGACCGCTTTGTGGAGATTTCAACCCAGATTTCGATGATTGTATCGATATAGATGTTGATATTGATGATATATTATTAACTGATAATGATAATGATGAATATTATTAAAAAATATATCTTTTTTAAAAAAAAAAAAAAAAAAAACTAGACTTCATGTGTTCATTTTTATTGGTGTATTAAAAACTTATGATAGTTTTCAGGTTTAATCATTTTTAATAATCGTTATAATAACGTCTTTTAATATTTGCATTTTTATTGTTATATTGAAAACATGTGATAATTTTCAAGTTTAAACATTTTTATTATTAGTAATGATAACTACTTTTAATATGGTCATTTTCATATTTTATTGGTATTTTGAAAACTAGTGATAGTTTCAATTTTATACATTTTTAAATAATAATGATGATAATAATAATGATGTTAATAATAATAATAATAATAATAATAATAATAATAATAATAATAATAATAATAAAAATAAGTAATAAAGGTAATAATAATAATAATAATAATAAATTTAGAAAATATGTGTTTTATTACATTGTTTAATAATATCATTGTACCCTTGCGAGTTGTTGAGCGTGAGCAGTACCCTTGTGACTTGTTGAGTGTGAGCAGTACCCTTGTCAGCATTACCCATAGGGGGGATAGAATATTTTGTCGGATAGATTAGGAGTATATATATTAATACTAATAATAATAATAAAAATAATAATAATAATAATAATAATAATAATAATAATAATAATAATAATAATAATATAATTAGTAATAATATAAATAGTAATAATAATAATAATAATAATAATAATAATAATAATAATAATAATAATAATAATAATAATAATAATAATAATAATAATAATAACAATAATAATAATAATAATAATAATAATAATAGTAATAATAATAATAATAATAATAATAATAATAATAATAATAATAATAATAATAATAATAAATTTAGAAAATATGTGTTTTATTACATTGTTTAATAATATCATTGTACCCTTGCGAGTTGTTGAGCGTGAGCAGTACTCATGTGACTTGTTGAGTGTGAGCAGTACCCTTGTGAGCATTACCCATAGGGGGATAGAATATTTTGTCGGATAGATTAGAAGTATATATATTAATACTAATAATAATAATAAAAATAATAATAATAATAATAATAATAATAATAATAATAATAATAATAATAATAATAATAATAATAATAATAATAGTAATAATAATACCCTTGTGAGATGTTGAGTGTAACCAATACCATTGAACTCTTTGAAGGTTATTGAACCTCCATAGACCTTCGATGGTCTCAAATACTCACCATTCAAATACCTTTCGAATGAGCTATTAAATAATAAAAACCATTGGCGGGAACTCTGAGAATTTAAATTTTAAAAGATTTAGCATGACTCACCGCATGACTCATATGACCTTGAGAATGACCTTGAATGAGTCATCGGATGAGTCACATGACCTTGAATGAGTCATTGGATGAGTCATATGACCTTGAATGAGTCATCGAATGAGGCATATGACCTTGAATGAGTCATCGGATGAGTCATATGACCTTGAATGAGGCATCGGATGAGTCATATGACCTTGAATGAGTCGTCGGATGAGTCATATGACCTTGAATGAGTCATCGGATGAGTCATATGACCTTGAATGAGGCATCGGATGAGTCATATGACCTTGAATGAGTCATCGGGTGAGTCATATGACCTTGAATGAGTCATCGGATGAGTCATGGTCTTTGTTTCAATGACCTTTGTGAGGAAGATTTAATTATTAGCACAATTTAATATTATAATAATAAATGTACATCTGAATTATTACTATTAAGAAATTAACATATACATATTAAAGTATTATATTCGTATTATATTATGGCGTACATAATTATTATTATTATTTATAAATGCTTAATCGTCAATTTAATGATTTGTTTAGTCAACCCGATTACGTCAGAGTTTTTTGAATACAATTTGAATTCGACTTCTAGTTTTATTTAACATGGCGACCCTGGCAATAGTGAACAAGATGATTCCGGATGTTTACGACGGAAGAGACGAAATCGAAACTTTCATTGAAGAATGTAAGCGATATTTTCAGTTATGTGGTCTAGATCAAGATAACCAAAATATGATGATAAAATGCCTTATTTCAAGAGATATTTACCGATTTATGAAGCCGTCGATGTCAAATTTATTAATTTTGAAGATAGACTCAGAGAAGCTTTCAAGAAGCCGTCAACACTGATAGGCGATTTTTGAACTTATACAATTATGAGAAAGATAACGATGCAGCGCCAGTGTTTTTCGAAAAGATTGAGAAAATGGTCGACAAAGTATTGAAACACAAGTGGGATAAAAACGAATTAGTCGCTTATTTTTTGATACATTGTGTCAAAGACAAAGAAATCCAAAAAGAGATCAAGATGCGAGACGCTTTAAAAGTCGAAGAGATCAAGGACGTAATTCGTAAAGTTGATGCTATCAACATTGAAGTTTCTAGTATTGCAGTTATGCAAAGGAAAGAAACGTTCGCAAACGTAATAAAGAAACGACAAGGATTTGCCGATATACAAGATCGACAACGCAATTTTTCTAATGTTCAAGAAAGACGAAATTTTGAACCAAGATTCAATTCTATTCCGCACACTCAAAGATTCGATTCTGGAAGGAATACTAATCAAAAGTATTACCAAAGAGACAACAGAGCAAGTGGAAGTCGCGTTGTCACATGCTGGAATTGTCAAGAACTAGGACATTCGAGTCGAGAATGCCCAAAAAAGAAGTGTTCTGGATGTGGAAAAGAAGGACACATGATTAGAGAATGCAAAAATAACACGATAAATTCGGAATTGAGATGCAACGCTTGTAAGGAATCTGGCCATCACCGGGGAGAATGTCCATCGATTTCATGCTCAGGATGTGGAAAACGTGGTCATTTGCGATTTCAATGTTGGGGAACAGCAGACACACGATCATCAGGAAGAAACCAATCTAGAAATTACGAAGATAACAGACGATATCAAGACAGATACGCCGATCGAAGAGTGGCAGCTATGGAAGACCGCGGAAACGAAGCGGAGGATTCTCAGTCTACCCGAAGTGATGAACACCCAAATGGGAGGGCTCCATCATTAGGCGAGATGATAGGAGCCATGCATTAAAGGGTAATAATGATGATTGTGTGCGCCAATATAAGTATAGTATATTTTTTAATAATAATAGTAATTTAGACAGTATATATAGTTTTAAAAGTAGTAATAATAATTTAGACAGTATATCTAAATCAAATTTAAATGTAAAAAAAATTAAATTTAAATCAGATGTAATTTTAGAAGATAGTATTAAAAACGTGAAAATTAAATTAAAAAAATATGATGTAATGAAGATAGATAATCAGAGTAACAGTAAGATTATATATGACATAAGAGATAAAACTGATATTAATGATTGTAATTTGATGCGTGATGAAATTAATGTAATTGAAAATAAATGTGATCAGAATTGTAAGAAGATAATAAGTATTCGCGAGGCAAAATTAATAAATAGCAATAAAAAGTTTGTTTATGACGAAACATTGGATAAACATATAAATAATATTTCTGTTTTAAATGACGATTTAGAAATTGTATACGATAAGATGGGTGGAAGACCAAGCATAATAGTTGGGATTAATAGGATTTATTTTAAACATTGTCTATTGGATACGGGGGCCAGAATGAATGTTATAGATAGCTCGATCATCAAAGAAATAGGTGGGATAGATATTAAACCTCACAATGAAGGAATTTGGTGTGCAAATGGTAGTCCATTGGAAACATTTGGCAATGTTAAATTGAAGATTCAAATCGGTAACAAAGAAGAGAATGTAATTTTTGTTGTTGTTAAAAAGGTTTCACCGCCAATTATTGGTGGGATAGATTTACTTCGTCAATTCAACATCAAGTTAATGAAAATAAACGATAGTATAACTGAAAATACGGAAATAGAAAATAATTTTAATGAAATTTGTAATATTGTAATAATATGTCTTTGTTTAAAATTTGACCTTGAAAAAAAAATTTAAAATGGCGGGGGGGGGGGGTAGGGGGGTATGTCTTTGTCCCAGAGGGCCGCTGGTTTAGTGGGCCGCTATCCCTCTACTTATATATATATATATATATATATATATATATATATATATATATATATATATATATATATATATATATATATATGAAACCTGGTAATATATTCGTGTTCGATCCTATGGGTTTTTATTACCCGGCTTTGTTGATATCAAAACTACAAACAATGGGGAAACCTATTGTGTATAATAAAACTATGTTTCAAAATCCATTGACCCAAACATGACCCAAACATGATCCAATCATTATTGTGTAAAAAATTTAATGTTTAATAAATGTATCCGTTCCTTTGTTGTTGTGATTATTATTATTATTATTATTATTATTATTATTATTATTATTATTATTATTATTATTATTATTATTATTATTATTATTATTATTATTATTATTAATATAATTATTAATATTATTATTAATATTATTATTAATATTATTTTGAAAAATAGTATTATTTCTAAAAAATATTATTATTTTTAATTAATTTTATTATTATTGAAATAAATATTGTTAATTCAACATAAAGACCACATATGCCTGGAGCATGCACAGAGCAAGTTAACAAAGGCATGACTAACAAAGGCAGTCACATGAAATTTCTGAGTGATTTACATTGCATGTGATTGGTTGAGAGAGTAGAATATTCAGTGTCTATGTGTGTGTCTAAATTCTCATTGGCTGTGACAGGAAAATATTCATTCTCTTTATAAACATTTACAAATCTAAAATTTGTCACAATTATTTTAAAATTTTTCAAAATCATCAACAATCCAAAATGTCGAACAATATTTTACGAGGACTTTTGTCAACTGGTAAATTATTATTATTATTATTATTATTCTATTTTATTTATTTTTTATTTAGATTCTTTTGACTGGTTCGAAGTAACCGAGGATGAAACAATCCTGAAGGTGGATCGGATTTTTGGTAAATTTTTGATTTTAATTTTTATGAAATTAATTTTGTTTTTTAGAACCTATTACAATTAGTGACGACTTTGATGTCGTGTTTATTGGGCAAACTGATGCCCCTAATGAAAGAGAAAATGATGCTGAAAGTAAAGTTATTTTATTTTTTGTATATTATTTTTTTAAAAATCATTTAGAGTTTAATGTGGACTTGGACAATGATCTATTAAATTCTGGAAATGCCCTCAGTTCTAATGAGGAGGTAGCAGAAAATGCATTCAGTTCTAATGATAATGGCCGCTTTGAGGATGATTCCGACGAGGAATCGCAATGTAAGAATTGATTTATTTATATATATATTTTAAATTAAAAAATTTTCGTAATCACTTTTTTTTTAAACATTTGCATAAAACTTTTTGTAATACTTATTATGTTATTAAATTATTAAAGTATAATGAAAAATGATGATATGAAGAAAATGATGATATGAAGAAAATGATGATATGAAGAAAATAATGATATGAAGAAAATATTATGAAAATGACGAAAATTATGAAAATGATGAATATTATGAAATTATGATGAAAATGATTATATGAAGAAAATGATGAAAATATGACGAAAATATTATGAGAATGACGAAAATATGAAAATGACGAAAATATTATGAAAATGACGAAAACTATGAAATTATTATGCAAATGTTAAAAAGTGATTACGAAACTATAGTTAAAAAATATTCCTTGTAGTTTGCAATGTGCATCTACAATAGTTAAAATAATAATAATAATAATAATAATAATAATAATAATAATAATAATAATAATAATAATAATAATAATAATAATAATATAATAATAATAATAATAATAATAATAATAATAATAGTAATAATAATAATAATAATAATAATAATAATAATAATAATAATAATAATAATAATAATAATAATAATAATAATAATAATAATAATAATAATAATAATAATAATAATAATAATAATAATAATAATTTTATACTTTCAAAAAGCCTGAGCCGGGCAAAATACTTGGAAATACGGAATTTAGCTAGAATCAACGAGAAAATTGCGAAATTATACTGCCAAATAAATTTCCTTCGCCGATGTAAGGAAACAAAGATCTATCCAACAACAATTGATAACATCCACTTACCTCAGATTCTCAACAAAGATCAAAACATCAAGAGAAATAAAAACATCAAAGAGTTTATTTTAACAAATTTAATTAGAATTATGTACGGAGAAACTCATCGGGAACAAAAGAATCAAGAAAACATTTTGAAAACGTATTTGAATAACCACCAAAAAGAATTGATCTACGAGGTACAAAGACAATCCTTCATGACAGCAGAAGCACATTATTCCCTGCGATTTGAAAAAGAATCAAACACCTTTTGAGAAAAAAGGAGCTCAAAGCAGGCCTTGTTACGAACAATGAAACACTGGACGGAAACGAAAGCATTACAGTGAACAAAGAACTAGTAACCGACCTCACAAATTGTCTATCCAAAGGTGAAAAAGGATTACTTTCACTAGGACTAAAGTTCAGTATAAACAGAGAAATAGATGAAGCAGCCATCCTCCAGATCAAATGGAACAATACAATACCGCATGAAAATGAAAATAGAGAAAACCAGCTCCCAGTATACATAAACACAGATAAACTCTATCAACCAAATCCTGATGCAGAATTAGATTCAACACTCTCAAAGGTCTGTCACAAAATCATGGAGATAGTTGAGAAGGAAAGAAGAAAACCATATCTCTCAAACCTAACGAAAGACGAACAAGCAATATTAAAATCCCTTAAAAAAAACCGTACGTTTACTTAGTGACAAGGGGGGAGAATTTTGTATTATAGAGAAGAATCGTTACTGTGAAGCTGGTTACGAACACCTCGGCAACATCGAAACATACAAGAAAGTCAGCCGCATGTCATCAAACACCATCGAAATGAAGATCAACAAAGTATGGAAAGCCATAGCTTTGGAAATGAGGCTCAACAACAGAATAAGCAACAGCTTCGTCACAAAAAAGTCTGATCTTCCAAACTTCTACCACCTAATTAAAACTCACAAAGAGGGTCCTGGTATCAAAATTAGACCTATAGTGTCCAACAAAAATGGACCAACAACTAAAACAAGTTGGCTCCTTGCAAAGATCTTGAAACTTTTATTGGACACGATACCACACCATCTTCAAAGCAGAGACTGCCTCATGACAAGACTAAATAATAACATGACTTGTCATAGAGAATTCCAATACCCATTTAGTCTTGATGTCGTATCACTATACACATCTATCGAACCAACAGAGGCTATTCAATGTTTAGAAAAGAAATTAAGAGAAAGCAACTTGTTAATAAAGGAAATGAATATCGAGAATATCACCAAACTACTTACTGTTATCCTCGAGAACACCTATTTCACCTTTGAACAAAATATCTATAAACAAGTTAAATGTCTGCCTATGGGTTCTAGCATATCAGGACTGCTAGCAATCATCTTTATGGATAACCTCGAACGACAGACACTGGGGACCATACAACCCATCGGTTTCTATGCAAGATATGTAGATGATATCTTCATCACGACCAAAAACAGAAAAGAAGGGGAGGAAATATTTCATACATTCAATGCGGCTCATCAAGATATTAAGTTCGAAATCGAATATCCGGAAGAAGATGGATCCCTCAATTTATTGGATTTGAGAATCAAAATAGAAGAAAATACTCCAACATACGGGTTCTACAGAAAACCAGCTCGCAAAGAAATATTTATGCACCAAAGATCAGCGCTTCCATACTTACAGAAAGTACATGTCATAAAAAACGAGAAACGAAGAATAGTCAATCGATGCACGGAGAAAAATGAAAACTTTAAAGAGCAATCAAATTTCAATAAAATCCTACACCGAAACGGATACCAAGGTGAGGACATTGAAAGAATAAATTCTACCCCAAGAAGATCTAGGGAATTAACACAAAAGAATCAGAAATATTTCTATCTGAATATCCCATTCATCAGTGACATACTCGACTTCAAGATCCTGAAAGAACTTAAACGTACCGGTCTTCCAATTCGGATAGCACATAAATCTTGGACATTGAGAAGGGCTCTGGCAGGCAACATAAATAGAGAAAACAATTGCACAATGAAAAACTTCACAGACACCGAAAGATATGTGCTTTAGAAAAAACATCGTCTATTGCATCACGTGCAATGTATGCAATGAAATCTACATTGGAAGTACCCTCAGGACCTTGCACCAAAGAGTTAAAGAACATCTAGATTCTGGTGGAACATCCTCGTTGGGCAGACATCTCCGACAGTGTCAGCCAACAGAGGAAAGAAAAAATATTTCAATAGAAATCATAGCTAATGAAAACATCCAAAAGAAAAATGTTAGATTCAAAGAAGCAATTCTCATCATAAACAGACAGCCAAATATCAACACTAAAGAAGGAATCAATGAAATCATGAATTTGATCTGTTGTCATTGACCTTGAGAATAACTGACAATATATAAAGAAATTAAAAAAATATAATAAATTAAAAAGTAATAATTAGAATAATATAGAAAAAAAATTTTAAAAAATACGGTTTGAAAATCAAAATTGACACATTTATTGAAATATTTAAATAGCATATATAAGTAGTTATTGGAGGCTTTATTTAAAATATTTTCAAATATTTTATTAGGCTTCTAGAAGCTAATTATAGAAGCTGTAAAAAATTTAAAAATTTTTAGTTTGTGTCATTTGAAATTTTAAATGTAAAAATTTTAAAAGTTTTTAGTAAAACAATTCATTATATTTACAACCAATGAGAATTAAGAGAAAGGAAATAAAAGAAAGATTGAAAGGTATTTTGGGGAAGAACATTGCTAAATTCCAGGAGATTGACAAGGACTATCGTATAGTCGAAAATTCTTTCATTAAATACATTATTTGCAGCAAAAGGCTTAAATTATCATTTTATTGTTTTAAATAATAATAATAATAGTAATAATAATAATAATAATAATAATAATAATAATAATAATAATAATAATAATAATAATAATAATAATAATAATAATAATAATAATAATAATAATAATAATAATAATAATAATAAATATACACTTCTTCTTATAATAATAATATTAATAATAATAAATATACACTTCTTCTTATAATAATGTTCAAAGTAGTTTACAACTATCTTTGAACGTAAAGAATATTATAGATTATTATTTTTAATGGTTATTAGTTAATCCTTTTTTATAATTATCTAATTATAAAAATAGACTAACTAATAACAATTGATTATAATATTTTACATCATCTTTTATAATTTATCGTTAACAGGTAAATAATATCGCAAATATTGCCAATCGTCAATAGGCCATTCCAATTTATGCCATAAGACCATGAAAAGGTATTATGGTCATAGATTCTATGGCATTAACTACTATATTTGTCCCATATGCGAGACATCCCAAAATATAAAATATAAGTGTTTTTATATGACCCATAAGACTCATCTTAACCAGTATACAATAAATAAAAAGAAACTTTTTAATAAAATAAAAAGTAAAACATGCACATAAAATACACATAATACACATGTAAATAATAATTCGCGACCTATAACAAAAACTGTAAATAATACACATAATACACGTGGAAATAACAATTCGCGACCTGTAACACCTGCAAATAATACACATGTAAATAATAATTCGCGACCTATAACAAAAAATATCGCTACAAATACTTCGTCCGTGAATATATCTTCTCCAGTGAATATAACTGCTCCTGTGATAAATACTTCTGTGATAAAACCTTCTGTGATAAATACTTCTGTGATAAATACTTCTGTGATAAATACTTCTGTGATAAAACCTTCTGTGATAAATAATAAACGGCCTGCCGTTAGTTAAAATTAATACAACTGGTGATTCCGTATATAATCAAATAGGTGGTTCGATCGATATTGACGATGAACCAGAAATAGAAGTCGATTTTAAGGGGCGCGAAAAAATTTACGCTTTAATATGGAAAAGGATAACTTGGTGCAAATTTCCCTTACAAATAAAATTATAAATAAATTAATTGCCAAAATCGTAGGTATGGGCACAGTTAAAATTCAGTTCGCCGTCCTCATCCAGTTCGAGAAAGATGGGGAAATTAGAGATAATTTTTTCTCTAATAGCGCTGAAGTTTTTACAGAAAATTTTTTAATGAATGGAATCACCAGATTAAATAATAAAATAGAAAGATTTACGTATTTAGGGAGCGGATGGCGGGTAGTTAAAATCAAAGAGATAGATTTTATCTTAACTAAATATACATATTTGAATAGGCTAGCTGGTCATAGTTATATCCCCACACCATCAGCATTAATCCCAAAAAGAGCTATAGTAAACGTCAAAAACAACGACGAAATGTGCTTTATATATAGCATTTTAGCACTGTTAAAACGCGATGTTATACGTCGTCATAGAAATCGTGTTAGTTCCTATGAAAATTATTTAGGCGAACTGAATTTTGACCCTATAGATGATTGCCCCATGAAATTATGTGATATCCTCAAATTCGAGAGGAAAAATAAAGAATTAAATTTGGCAATTAATGTATTAACTTATAGGAAAAACCCAGCTAAGCCTATAGAAACCGATGATAGTAATTATATCCCCCATCATACACATTTAGATATTATTCACCGCTCTAAAGTTATAGACGGTCAACAAATTTACTTGCTGTTATTAGAAGACGGTACCGAATTTCACTATACAGCAGTTTTTGATTTACAAAAATTAATGAACTCGCACCGTAGTAGCTCTTGTAGTGTTCAAATTCGTGTAAACTGGTGCCCCACTTGCCTTAATGGCTTTAGATATAAAAATGCATTTGATATTCATGTAGGTCTATGCAGTAAGAACCAGTTAGGCACTACATTATACACCATACCAAAAGATAAAAATTTAATATTTAAAGATTACTCCAAAACAGTCACCCGCCATTCGTAATATATGCCGATTTTGAG
The DNA here is from genome assembly GCA_959609185.1 of Schmidtea polychroa. NCBI lineage: Eukaryota > Metazoa > Platyhelminthes > Tricladida > Dugesiidae > Schmidtea > Schmidtea polychroa. The sequence goes on from CAUHTR010003239.1 coordinate 18,583, forward strand.
GCAATTTTACCTGAGGATATTACCCATCACCAAATACACTTGCCAATAACAGCAGGCATGCTTTTAATTAATAATTATAATAATACAAGATTTTATTATGAGTTTTTTGGTGAGGATTGTGTGTTGTCTTTCCTTCGTAAGGTGGAGGAAATTGCTGTCACAATTGTCCTGCCATATTACGAAATTAATGGGAAAAAGCCCATACAAACTTTGTCTTTCATTGAAGAGCGGCCATATAGAGATTCCAGGACCTGCTACCTTTGTAAAAAATTTATTGTAGATAGAGTTAGGGACCATTGCCACTTCTCAGGAAAGTATTTAGGTGCTGCTTGTAGGAAATGTAATGTGTCTCGGCGAATTCAGAGACAGTTACCTGTTGTGTTTCATAATTTGAGGGGGTATGGTCTCCATAATATTTTGAAGTATGGTCTGCAAAAATTTCCTTCTTGGGAATTAAATATTATTCCGACCACTACTGAAAAATTCATCTCCCTCATTGCGTATATTAACAAATTGCCTGTTCGTTTTATTGACAGCATGCAGTTTGTTAATTCATCTTTAGCAAAAGCGGTTAAGACTCTTTCCGATCTGCTTTTAACTTCTTCTGTTTTTGATGGCTCAATTGTTCGAGCCAAAGGTATCTTTCCTTATGACTTCGCCACATCTATTGAGGTTCTGGAATCGACTCTTGAACTACCTCCTATCTGGGATTCTGTGTCTAATGATGAATATGCATTAGCCAAAGTTATTTGGACTCAGCAAAACTGCAATAACATGTTAGATTACATGTTAACCTACCTTAAATTAGACGTGTTTCTCCTCGCAGATTATTTTCAACAATTCCGTGCAAAGGCCATTGCTTACAATGGTCTTGAACCTCTTAATTTCTACGGAATTCCCGGTATGTCATGGGCCTCAGCGCTTATGACATTAACGGAACCCATAGAACTTTTGCAGGACATGGAAATGTTCAATTTCTATGAAGGAGGGATACGGGGTGGGTTAACATTTGTTAACAAACATTATGTTGCTAGTTCTGAAGACACAGAACTCTTGTATATAGATATAAACAACTTGTATGGTTGGGCCTTAAGCCAAAATCTGCCTTATGCTGACTTTGTATGGGTGTATGATGATTTGGATATTATACTTTCTGAATGTGTGAATGATGATATTGATAACCTTCCATATGGGTATACTATGGAAGTTGATATCGATATACCTGAATGCTTGCATGACTTCCTTAATGACTTTCCTATTGCTGTGGAAAAGATGTGTCCACCGAACTACAAAGTTGAGAAGCTGATGCTCACGCATTGGCCAAAGAAGAACTATGTTCTTCATTGGAGGCTTCTTAAACTTTATCTTTCACTCGGTGCGACGGTTGTTAAAATTTATAGAGCAGTTAAATTCACGCAAGCACCTATATTTCGTTCTTACATAAATAAAAACACAACATTAAGAGCACAATCCACCAGTGAGTTATATAGAGATTTGTTTAAGCTTTATAACAACAGCTTATATGGGAAATCCGTTGAGAACTTAAAGAAAAGGATGAATTTGAGGCTATGCAATTCAGCTGAAAAGATGATTGTATATGCCTCAAAGCCAACTTTCAAGAAATCAATCAGAATTGATGAGAACTTGATTGCGGCACATCTGAATAAGGACTCCATATGTTTAGACAGACCTAGTTACATCGGTCAATCAGTACTAGATCTGTCTAAACTGAGGATGTATGAACTGCAATATAATGAACTGGCGAAATATAGGACAGAGTTTAATTGCGAAAAAAATATTGTTGCCGGCGACACCGACTCCTTTTTCTTAGAGATAAAGCACTGTAAGCTTGACTCTTTTGCCGGCAATGATAAGAGACATCCTTCTAGACACTTCAAATTACGATCCTGCTCATCCTTTGTATTCTAAGAGCTCGGATTCGGTTATAGGGAAGTTTAAGGATGAGAGTAAAGGGCTGGGATATAGCGAGTGGGTTTTCTTGCGCCCTAAGTGTTATAGTTTGTTAGGAGATAAGGCAGCACTTAGGGCTAAAGGAGTTCAGTTAGGCAACACTGAGATAGGGCACCAGTCGTATTTAGACTGCTACAACAACAGCGTAGTATATACGGTGCCACAGACGAGAATAGGAACACGCAACCACCAGCTCCTTACTTTGAACAATAATAAAATAGCCTTGTCGAACAACGATGACAAGCGCCTTTGGGTGGCTCCTAATACCAGTCTCGCATATGGACATATTTTAGGAGTCGATGTTCCAGATGTTGACCATGTATCTGAAGTTGGTCCTCTCTTTGGCGGCATGAGCCCGAGCTTCTGTGATTCAGACGATAATGTAAATATTGAGTATGACAATGTAAATAATGATATGAATATTAATGTAAATATTGAGTATGACGTCGATATCGACGATGTTTTATTAAGCGATTAATAAATCTTTTAAAACATTATTTTTGCGTTCTATTTTATTATAGAGATAATTTTTATTTTCGAAAACTCGTTATAGTTTTCATTACTTTTTTCATCATTAGTTACATTTTATTATATCGGTAATTAAAATCTATAAGTATCTAATGATGGAAAAAGTAATATGGTATGTTTGTGTGTATGTTGCAGTCAGCATGCAAATACATGATAATAATAATAATAATAATAATAATAATAATAATAATAATAATAATAATAATAATAATAATAATAATAATAATAATAATAATTCTTTGAAAATATCTTAGACATAATAATAATATTCTTGGGAGTTGATAATAATAATTCTTTGAAAATATCTTAGACATTATTAATAATATTCATAATACCCTTGCGACATGTTGAATGTGAGCAGTAACCTTGTGAGCATTACCCATAGGGGGACAGAATATTTTGTCGAATAAACTCAGAGTATATAGATTAATATTAATAATAATAATAATAATAATAATAATAATAATAATAATAATAATAATAATAATAATAATTATTATTATTAGGAGGTTCATCCTGTAAAACATTAAAATTAGATTTTGTTTCCATAAATTTTATTTCAATAAATATCAAAATCAAATTATATCTTCTTTAATCATTCTTATTTAAACAAATTTTCTACGAAGATATTTTTAATTAAAATATCTTCTTATTTTGTTTTTTTTAAAAATTAATCTAAACTTTAATTTTTAAAATTTTCAATTTAAAAATTTCTTCATCATAAAACTTCCTCATATCCCCCTTCTTAAGAAATTTTTAAGTTTTTCCACATTTCTTTCGATCCTTTTTCCATCTTCATTTCTTAAGATGTATCGTCTGTCATGCACTTTCTCTATCACTTTGTACGGACCTTCATACCTGTCCTGGCCTTTGTGGCGTGTTTCTACTTTTACTAATACTTCTTCTCCTACATTGAATTTTCTCCTTGTTTGTTCTTCTAGTTCTTCCTTTATCGGTATTTCTTTGGACCCGTACCATTTTTCGCTGCTAATCTTTTTTCCAAAAACTATCTCTGCCGGGCTTTTCCCTGTCATTTTTTGTTTGGTTGCATTTAAAGTGAATTCGACTTCTGGTAATATCTCTGCCCAATCCGTCTTCTTTCTATCCTGTAAAGTAGCATTTATCAAATCCCGTATTGTCCTGAATTGTCTTTCTATCTGACCGTTTGTTTGGTGATGGTATGGACTCGAAAAACATAATTTAATATCTAGCATCTTTGTGAATTCTCTCATCATTCCTGATTCAAACGCCTTTCCACAATCAACTCTTATTTCTTTTTAGGCATCCAAATCTTAAAATCCACTTTTCTAAAATCGTTTTCTTTATTGTTTCTTCGTCTTGTTTTGTTATCGCTGTCAAGACTTGATACTTACTATACTGATCTATTATGCCCAATATATACTCCTTACGTCCTTTTGTTTCTGCCAACGGTCCACATATATCCACGAATATAATTTCGAACATTTCCTTCGAATCTTGTCTTTTTACTGGTTCTTTCGTTGTTATTGTTAAAGCCTTGGTTTTTTGACAAATCTCACAACTTCGAACAATCTCCTGAATCTTACTCCACAGGTGTTTTCCAAAATATCTATCTTTCATATAATCGGCTATCTTCTCGACTCCAGCATGACACAATAGTCTATGTATTTCCTTTATTGTTTCTTGTAACTCATTTTCAGGTATCATCGTTTTCTTTCGTACTTCTTTTACAATTCCATGTTGGATGTTGCTTCTTCCCTCTTCTCTGATCGAGTCTAGTAATCTTGTTTTTATCTTTCCTTTCTTAGCTTCTTCGTGGGCCATTTGACATTGAACATACGTGTCACATTTAGTTCTCGACACCATGTCTGCATTTTGGTGATTAATACCCTTTCTGTATTCTACTCTTATATCTAAACTGCTCAAATAATTGATCCATGTTTGGAATTGTGAAGTAATCGGCTTCTTGGTTGTCATCATAAACGTGATTGCCTTGTGGTCTGTCCTGAGCGTGAATCTTCTTCCGTAGAAATAGTGCTTAAAATGAATGCAAAAATAATATACCGCCAATAGTTCCTTTCTTGTAATACAATATCCTTTCTCGTGGCTCGTCATCGAGTGTGATCAATACGCAATTACTCTTTCCTTTCCATCTTTATCTCTTTGTGAAAGTACTGCTCCAATGGTATCGAAACTAGCGTCGGTATCTAAAATGAACTCTTTTTTCAGATCCGGAAAACATAAGATTGGCGCCGTCGTGAGTGCTAATTTCAATCCCTCAAACACGCTATTCGTTCCTTCACTCCATTCTAATTTTTTGTTACTTGGTCCGCTACATAATTGTTCTAACATCCTTGCCTTCTTTGCATAATCACTGATGAATCTTCTATAATAATTGCAAATACCTAAAAAGCTTCGGAGTTTCTTTACGCAATTAGGCTTCCCAAAGTTCTGTATGGCCTGAATTTTAGATGGATCTGTCTGTACTCCTTCCTTGCTGATTATGTGTCCTAAGAATCTGATTTCTTCCTTTATTATTTGGCATTTTTCTGGATTAATCCTTAGGCCTGCTTCCTCAATCGCCTTTAACACTTCTCCGAGTATTGTATAGTGTTTCTCTTTACTGCTTGAATAAATCAAGATGTCGTCCAAATACACCATTGCTCCCTTTATTTTGCCTAATACTTTTGTCATCATTTCTTGGAACGTACCTGGTGCTGCTGCAATTCCAAACGGCATTCTGTTGAAACAATATTGTCCGTTCTTTGTTGAGAAAGCTGTTTTCTCCTGTGATTCTTCTTCTAGTTCCACTTGGTAATATGCATTACCTAGATCGATTGAGCTGAAAAAGACGGATCCTCCTAACAAATCCAACATCTCGTCTATGTTTGGCATTGGAAATGCCTGCCTCTCTGTTACCGCGTTCAGCTGTCTAAAGTCCAAGCATAGTCTAATATCCTTTTTCTCTTTTTTCCATACACATATTAGCGGTGTATTCCATGGAGAGTTACATTTCCGTATAATTCCATTTTCGTACAAATTTTGTATTGCTTCTTCAATCTTTGATTCCAAATTTAGTGGTTGGCGATATGGTTTTATGTTTATCGGCTCACCTCTTGTAACTATCTTGTGTTTTACCAAATGTGTGCGACCCACATCCCATTTATCTGCCATAAACACGTTTCCACTGTTTGTTATAATTTCCTTTAATTTGCTATCTTCATTGATCTTTAACTGCTCCAACGCTCGTATCAATCGTTCTTCATCCATTATTTTTCTGCCAAATTTTGCTTCAATGTTACAAATATAGTTCTTGTCATTTTCACTAGCCTCGATATCTTTAATTTTTAACAGTCTAAATCCAAATGTTTCTTGTAATTCGATTCCTCCAATCACGTCTGGTGTCACTTTCTCCGCCACAATGAATATAACTTCCTTCGAAACATTTCCAATAGTTACTTGCACCTTCGTTTTTCCTATTGTCTCGATCGTACTCTAGTTTGCGCATCGTAACTTATCGTCACTTTTCGTCAATTGTTGTCCTCGTAGCTTGTTGAAACAGTTCACACTCATTACATTGATTCTTGCCCCAGTGTCTAATAAACAGTCGAAATTTTCCCCATTCATCCTTACTGTTATACTAGGCCTTCCTTGCATTCTGTTATACAAAATTTCAACAACCTGCTCCGTTTCAATGGTCCCAATTCTTTCCACTTCCTCTTCAAACATTTCTCTCTTTAGGAACCTGTAAACTTTCTCGCTTACCCTTCCAACATTCTCCCACTTTTCTGCCCCTTGAGGATATCCCATCAAATTTTCTGTTAGAATATGGCTCCAACCAACTCCTCTACTGGTGGAGCCCTGTTGTTTGGATACGTCTTCCTAAAATTATCTTCATTTGTCTCTACACACGATTCCCTTTCTTCTTCTTCCTCGATACCATTTATCCGACTGTATCTGTTTCCCGTGAATCTTTGTCTCTCCGTCGCTCTCCCGTACCTCATCTTTGTATAACACTCCTCGGATCTATGACCATTTCTGCTACATCTTTCACAACGTATTTCCTGACACAATCTTCTTATATGACCTTCTTTCCCACACCCAAAACATCTTGGAGCTTTTTTATCTGGACAGTTTCTACTTATATGTCCGCTTCTATGACATGTCCAGCATTCTACTTTACCTTTTATTGGACAATCAATTTTCGTGTGTCCTATTTTGTGGCATAACCAGCATTCTGGCATTTCTCTTCGGATACTTTCTTCTCTCTGTTCTTTCTTCTTGTATTGTACTCTTCCCTGTGGTTCCTGATAAACCACTCTGGCGTAACTTTTCATACTGTTTATCTGCTCTCTTTGCTTGTCTACTTTGTCCATCAGAGTTAGTGTTTCCTTTATTTCTTCTGTGCTTTTTATCTTCCGTAGTATCACTTCTTTCTCAACTTCTTTATTCTCCGCACATACTATTAACATCCTTGCTGTTAATTTCTCTTTGGTAAATTCTTTATTTTCGAACAACCTATCAACAAGGTCCTCCACCTTTTTAAAATACGTTTCTATTTCTTCACCCTTCCGCTTGTAATTCAACAAGTTTTGTAGATCCTTTAAAACATCTCTTTCACGATCGAATGCCAATCGCAACCTAGCCTGGAATCCTTCGACTTTTTTCAGTGTTTTGGCGTACACTTCCAGGAGATCCTCATCAATCATGCAAGATGTTAATCTTTCCTGGTCTTTCTTCTGCGTGATTCCCTTGGCGTCGAAATAAATTTCGCATCTTTTAATGAACTTTTCCAAATCGTCCCCTTGGCAGAATACCTTTGGTAGCAATCTTTCGGTGATTGCGTCCGTGTTTACCGCTGCCACCATATTAGGAGGTTCATCCTGTAAAACATTAAAATCAGTTTTTGTTTCCATAAATTTTATTTCAATAAATATCAAAATCAAATTATATCTTCTTTAATCTTTCTTATTTAAACAAATTTTCTACGAAGATATTTTTAATTAAAATATCTTCTTATTTTGTTTTTTTTAAAAATTAATCTAAACTTTAATTTTTAAAATTTTCAATTTAAAAATTTCTTCATCATAAAACTTCCTCATAATAATAATAATAATAATAATAATAATATAATAATAATATAATAATAATAATAATAATATTTTTTTTTATTTGCAGCAAAAGGCTTAAATTATCATTTTATTGTTTTAAATAATAAATGCTGCTACCAAGCAATCATCATTTTATACTTTAATAATAATAATAATAATAATAATAATAATAATAATAATAATAATAATAATAATAATAATAATAATAATAATAATAATAATAATAATAATAATAATAATAATAATAATAATAATAATAATAATAATAATAATAATAATAATAATTCTTTGAAAATATCTTAGACATTATTAATAATATTACGATAACTTTTGGGCAAACGAAAACCAGGTCACCGCAAGACCACTTAATAATATTTTTGAAAATAATAATAATTATATGACCTTGAAAATGATTTTTGGTAAAATGTTAATAACTTTGTCAATATTAATGATGATGATACCTTCAATAGCTCATTCGAAAGGTCTTGCACTAAGCTTCAACATCAGCTATCAATCGATGAAATAAAATGATGTGAACGATAACTTTTGGGCAAACGAATACCAGGTCACCGCAAGACCACTTAATAATATTTTTGAAAAAAAATAATAAAAATTATAATATTTTTAAAAAATAATAATATGATCTTGATGAGTCATCCTGATGAGTCATATGACCTTGGGAATGACCTTGAATGAGGCACGCGACCTTGAAACGACCTTGATGAGTCATGGTCTGTGTTTAAATGACCTTGATGAGTCATAAGTCTTTCCTTAAAATTTGACCTTTTAAAAATGTACTTTTAGACATAGAAAATTTTTATAATTTTTGGCGGCCGGGGGGGAGGGGGTATGTGTTCTTGCGATGACCTGGTTTTGCGGTGCCCAATCCATCTACTCATGTAAAATATGTTTGTCATTTCGAAAACCTTATTATTAGTATTCATCACTATTTGGATTTTTGCAGTATCTCAAATCAATTGTTCTCTGTGATGGAGGTTGTAGTTTTTATCGTTATTATTGTTAATTATTGTTAATTTATGTTATTTTGGTGAAGATTTTGTAGAGCCCGAAAGAGTCACCGTTAAAACTTGTAGCGGGACAATCGGGGTGCGTGCTATGTTCAAAATATAATAATTACGAACAATATAAAGTTACGAATATAACGCAAAACAATAATAAAATGTTACATCTTTTAAACTTTATTATAACAAAGAAATAAAACCTCGTGTTAATCTTGGATTTTCGTAAATTTTAGTTCAAAATATTTTCTTTGATTTTCTCTGCACTATAACCTATTTAGGAAATTTATATATCGAGAAATATGCTTCAAGTACAAATATAGTTCGATTAAAAACAACTGATTGATGAAACAGTATCTGCGTTTTCCGAAAACTTCTTTCTCCTTTCTTCACAGTACTCACAATCTGTTTTGCAGTAAAATTCAAATAAGATTTGTTAATTCTCAAAATTTAATTTTCTATTTCCAACTCGACATTGATTTTTTTATTTGATTTTTTTTAATTTTTATTTTTGTAATTTACTATAGCGATAATTTACTATAGTAAATTATCGCTATATAGTTTTTTATTAAAAATCTGGATTTCCCAGATGGTTGTATTTTATATCTTAGTATACACAATTCCTAATTGTGAATACTAAAATATTAACAAAAATAACTGTACATTACATAACTTCCCCCTTTAAACCGGAGGTTAACATGAATCAATAAGAAGTAACGTAAAAAAAATTACATTCAATAACCTTTTTTTTTTCGTATGTTTTATATGTTTTTGTGTATTTTGTTTCTGTTTCTTTGTATCTACAACTTCAATAAAATTAAAAATTTACATTTTGTTTTGTATTTACAAGAAAAATAAAAACTGTACAATTAACGCTGTTTGTGCGTGTGTTTGTTTGTGTATGTTTGTGTTTTTATTTAAAACATTCGCTGTAACGTTTTTTGTATAGTGGAGCCAGTATTGTGTCTTTGTCGAATATTTTGATTGAATTTTTGTGGTTGAATGTGATGTTTTTGTGAATTGGTTGTTTTTTTGTTTGTGTTTGGGTTTGTGTTTTGTCTTGCGGTGAGTTGTTTTGTGGGTTTTTGTTTTAGGTGATAGGGTTTTATTCGTCTTATGTTTATTTTCATTTTGTTGTTGTTTTTGATTATTGTGGCGACGTTTTCGTTAATTTCTAGGAGTTTGAATGGGCCCTCGTATTTGGATTCGAATCCTTTTGTGAATGGTTTTTTTATTAGGATGAAATCTGTTGTTAATACTATTTTTCCGTCTAATTCGGAGTCCGGTCTTCTTTTTAAAATTCCTTTTGGTTTCTGTTCGGTGGTTTCGCTATTTTTGTTTGTTATTTGTTTGCTGTTTTCGGTGTTTTTGTTTGTATCTGATTTAAGTGATGGCAAGTTTGTTGCTTTTCCGAAAATTTTGTTTGCTGGGCTTTCATTATCTGTTGAATTTGGGCTATTTCTTAGTCCGATTAATATTGTTGGAAGTTAATTTAACCAGTTTTAGTCATTGGCTTTTGTCCTGATGCTTTCTTTTAATGTTCTGTGAAACCGTTCGATTTTCCCATTTGATTGTGGGTTGTAAGCTGTTGTTCGATTTTTTTTGATATTGTATTTATTGCACAGTATTTTGAACATTTCTGATTCGAATTGTCTACCTTGGTCAGTTATGATTGTTTTCGGTTGGCCGTAACGAGCTATCCAGTTTAGTTCGATCATTTCGCAGATATTTTTTGCTGTGATTTCTTTTATTGGGATCGCTTCGAACCAATTGGTTTTTCTGTCTATAATTGTTAGTAGATATTTGTAGTTGTCGTTTGGTGGTAGTGGTCCTACTACGTCTGTGTGTATTGTTTCAAACGCTTCACTGCTTGGGAAGTTTATTTTTTGTGTTTTAGGTTTTTTTGTTGTTTTATTTAATTGGCATCTGTGGCAACTTTTGACGTAATTCTTGATGTCTTCCCGCATGTGAGGCCATACATATTTGTTATATATTAACTCGAATGTTATTTTATTTCCCGGATGATTGATAGTATGTATCTTTTTTATGCAGTCTTGTCGGAGTTCTTCGGGTAGTAGGATTCGTTTGTTGCTTTCGTTGGAGACATCGTGCCATATTCCATCGAGTTCCTGTAGTTTCAGGCTGTGTTTAGTAGGCAGTTTGCTTAATGTATCGGTTTGTCTGGATTTGATTTGATCCAATTCAATTATTTCTCCGAATTCTAGGGCGTTTATGTCACTTTCAATTCTGGATAGAGCATCTGCTGCTATGTTTGATTTTCCTGCTACGTAGTTTATTGTGCAGTTGAATTGTGAAATGAAATTGATTTGTCTGATCTGCCTTGGTGAAGGGTTTTTCATTTCTATTGCGTTTGTTAGCGGTTTGTGATCCGTGTATATCTTGAAGGTTCGTCCTTCGAGTAAATGTTGAAAGTGTTTGATTGCTTCGTGTATTGCTAGGAGTTCTCTGTCGAATGTTGAGTATCTTGTTTGATGTGATTTTAGTTTTTTCGAGAAAAATCCCAGTGGTTGTTTGCCGAATTTATTTTCCTGGAAAATTGTTGCGCCCATTGCAAAACCAGAACAATCTGTAGTTAGTTGATACTCTAGTTCTGGATCTGGGTAACCGAGTAGAGTTGCCGTTGATAGGCTTTCTTTGGCTTTATTGAATGTGTCGGTTGTTTGTTGTGTCCAGTTTATTGTTACGTTTCGTTTGGTTTTGATGATGTCGTTTAGTGGTGCCAGTAGGTTGCTGCAATTTGGGATGTAAGAATGATAAAAGTTTACCATTCCTAGAAATCTCCTCAACTCTCTTGTGTTTGTCGGCAGTTTGTAGTTTTTTATATTGTTTATTTTGTTTTCTATTGGTTGTGTTCCTTTGTCGTTTAGCGTGTGACCAAGGAAATTTATTTCCGTTTTCATAAATTCGCACTTTTGAGTGTTTATTTTTAGTTTTTCATTGTCCAGCGTTTTGAACACTTTTTCCACGTCCTTTAGATGTGTTTCTTTGTCTGGGCTTGTTATTAGGATGTCGTCCAGATAAGCGATTGTGTTTTTGTTGTTTTTCATTGTTTGATCCATGAATCGTTGGAAAGTTGCTGCGGCGTTTCGTAGACCGAAAGGCATTCGGTTGTATTCGAACATGCCGATCGGTGTTGTTATTGCTGTCTTTTTAATGTCCTCTTTTCTAATTGGGATCTGATGATATGCTTTTTGTAGGTCAATTTTTGAAAAATATTTTGCGCCATTTAGTCGATTTATTATGTCTTTTATTATCGGTAATGGATAGCTGTCGGGCTCTGTTATTTTGTTCAGGAGTCTGTAATCGCCACAAGCTCTCCATTCCCCGTTAGCTTTTTGTTTTAGCATCAGTGCTGAAGACCATTCTGAGTTTGAATGTTTTACTATATTATTTTCCAACAGTTCGTTAAATATATTTTTTGTAATTTCTATTTTTTTTGGATCCAGTGGTCTTACTTTTGAGTGGACTGGGTTTCCGTTTGTCAGTATTGCGTGTTCAGTAGTGTGGTTTGAATTTCCATCGAAAGTTACTGGTTCGCAGAGTTTATTGTATTTTGCCAGTAGTGTGACTATTTCTGGTACGTGTTCAATAGTTTTAATTGTTTTGATAGTTGGTGTACTTGTTTGAATCACGCCGATGTCTACTTTCGAAAAGTTTGAAGTTGTGTTCCTGGCTGTTTCTTTGTCTGTTTTGTTGTTTTCGACTATTTTCTTGTTTCGACAGTCCACTATTAGGTTGTAATTTGCTAAAAAATCGGCCCCGATTATTGACTGTTGTACTTCTGCGATTGTGAATGGCCAACTGTATTTTTTTGAATTTATTGTGAGTGTTATTGTATATTGGCCAAATGTTTTAATTTTGGAGCCATTGGCAGCGGTTAGTGACTTTTCTGTAGTTTTTGTATTTGTGTATAAGTAGTGTGGTAATAGGGAGATCACGGAACCTGTGTCGATTAGAAAATCTGTATTGTTTGAATGCACCGTGAAAGTATTATTGTTGTCACCAAATGTGGGTGCTATCAATGGTGACATTTTTAGTTTTCCTGCTCTGTTTTGTGGAATTCGCAGGGTTTTATGCATTTATATGCTTTGTCGCCGAATTTGTTATGAAAGTAGCAGTGGTTTTTGTTTAGGAAATCTTTTCTTGAATTCCTTTCTGGGCTGCGATTTCGGTAATTGTTGTATCGATTTGGTGAGTTTGACCGGTTTCTGTAGTGACCGTTTGGGGATTGTCTGTGGCTGTAGTTCTGTCTATTGTTTTCGTTGGGTGGTCGGTCGTAGTTTTGTCTGTTATGATTGTATGATAGTTGGTCTGTGTTGAAATTGTTTCTGTTGAATAGGTCTCTGTTTTCGTTTGGATTGCAATTTTGCCTGTTGTATTTCTCTTTTATTTCTGCTAGTTCCGCTTTTATTTGTCTGTTTTCGACAATTATTTCGTCGAATTTGCTGATCAAAGTGTTTATTAATCGGTTTGTTGTTTCATTTGGTTCTGTGTTTTTGTTGGTTGGTTGGGTGTTGTGATTAGTTTTATTTCTGTTGTAGTTTTGTGTGCTGCATATAGTAGGATAAATTTCTTCATTGATTTTATCTGCTATGTCTGCTAGCGTTTCTACGTCCGAATTGCTACTGGCTGCGAGGATACGTCTTATTTCGGGCGGCATTGTTCGCATGAAAAATTCTTTTACTAATTCGTTTGATCCCGAATTAGTGATGTTTGGTTGGAGGTACTCCAATTTTTGTTTTAGTTGGCGAAGGAAATCTGTTGGTTTATTGTCGCCAAGTTGTGTGTTGTTGAGACATGATTCCAGCATTTGCCTCCTGTTGATTTTGTTTTTGTTTGTTAGGACGTTGCAAAGCTTGTTGAACGGGTCTTCGCTCTTTGAAATTTCCTCAATTTGGTCAGCTATTTCGTTCAATTTGCTACTTGGGAGTGCAGCGATAACGTTTTCGTTGACTTTATTCCCGATAGGGTTAGGGTTAATTTAGCAAATTCAAGCCATTTTTGGGGTGTCCCATTTTCGTCACTAAAGTAGTTTGGGATGTTTGTTCTTGGGTTAATTACTGAGTTTATGGTGTGTGTATTATCTGTGCTAGTGTTTGGGTTATAGTAGTAATTCGTATTTTCCATCATGTGTGTGTTGTCAGTATTATTGGGGGGGTTGTGAAATGTTTGTTGGATTTGTTTGGTTTGATGCCATTAATTGGTTTGTTGATGTTTTTTTTTATTGCTTGTTGTATTACAAAAAATGAGATTGTTCAAGGATATGGCTTACTGTGTTCAGCCAAAAGAGTCACTATCCTTTATACTTCTATAATAAGTATGCTGAAAGGCGTAGTGATTGAAAAAAATCGTCGAATGCGAGTGTCGTGTTGTGTATATTTTTTCTTCTGACACCAGTTGTGATGGAGGTTGTAGTTTTTATCGTTATTATTGTTAATTATTGTTAATTTATGTTATTTTGGTGAAGATTTTGTAGAGCCCGAAAGAGTCACCGTTAAAACTTGTAGCGGGACAATCGGGGTGCGTGCTATGTTCAAAATATAATAATTACGAACAATATAAAGTTACGAATATAACGCAAAACAATAATAAAATGTTACATCTTTTAAACTTTATTATAACAAAGAAATAAAACCTCGTGTTAATCTTGGATTTTCGTAAATTGTAGTTGAAATATTTTCTTTGATTTTCTCTGCACTATAACCTATTTAGGAAATTTATATATCGAGAAATATTCTTCAAGTACAAATATAGTTCGATTAAAAACAACTGATTGATGAAACAGTATCTGCGTTTTCCGAAAACTTCTTTCTCCTTTCTTCACAATACTCACAATCTGTTTTGCAGTAAAATTCAAATAAGATTTGTTAATTCTCAAAATTTAATTTTCTATTTCCAACTCGACATTGATTTTTTTATTTGATTTTTTTTAATTTTTATTTTTGTAATTTACTATAGCGATAA
>CAUHTR010003241.1:0-44282 GCA_959609185.1 Schmidtea polychroa
AATCATTAATATTAACAAAGAGAATGACTCACCCAACGATGCCTAATATTTTTAGAATGATGCCTAATATTTTTAGAATGATTACGTCATACTTTTAGAACGATGCCTAATACTTTTAGAACGATGCCTCGTATTTTTAGAACTATTACGTAATCGAAGCCCAATATTTTTAGAACGATGCCAAATATTTTTAGAATGGTGCCTAATATTTTTAGAATGATGCCTCGTATTTTTAGAACTATTACGTAATCGATGCCTAATATTTTTAGAACGATGCCTAATATTTTTAGAATGATTACGTCATAATTTTAGAACGATGCCTAATATTTTTAGAATGATGATTTTTAGAGCGATGACTCATACGATGACTCATCATATTTTTAGAACTAATAATTTTTGTTTTAATTATCGATTACATATTAATTTAATTTGTTATTATTATTATTATTATTATTATTATTATTATTATTATTATTATTATTATTATTATTATTATTATAATTAGTGAAAAACATAAAATATTTTTACACACACACACAACCCATTAACAATTATTATTGCAATTATTAGTGAAAAACCTAAAATATTATTTACACACACATACAACTCATTAAACTTTTTATTATTATTATTATTATTATTATTATTATTATTATAATTAGTGAAAAACATAAAATATTTTTACATACACACACAACCCATTAACAATTATTATTGCAATTATTAGTGAAAAACCTAAAATATTATTTACACACACACACAACCCATTATTATTATTATTATTATTATTATTATTATTATTATTATTATTATTATTATTATTATTATTATAATTATTATTGCAAATATTAGTGAAAAACATAAAATATTTTTACACACACACAACCCATTAACAATTATTATTATTATTATTATTATTATTTATTATTATTATTTATTATTATTATTATTATTATTGAAAAATCTAAAATATTTTTCTACACACACACACAACCCATTAACAATTATTATTATCAATATTAGTGAAAACCTAAAATATTTTTTTTTACATACACACATACATATACAACCCATTAAACTTTATTATTATTATTATTATTATTATTATTATTATTATTATTATTATTATTAGTGAAAAAACCTTAAATATGGTTTACATACTAAGTTATGGGTAGAGAATTATTATATGTTTGCAGTATTCTGTGTTTGCCTTTACAGGAAGTTGTCAATAATTTTACACATACATTCTATATACACATACCTTGTTTAACATGGGTGTATATCTATCCGACAAAATATTCTATCCCCTATGGGTATTGCTAGCAAGGGTACTACTCACATTCAACATGTCGCAAGGGTATATTAATTAAAGTTAGTAAATAAAACCTATCACACATACTATTTAAACGATAAAAATCAAGACAAGAGAGGACAAGATAAAGTTTATGCATTTAGTATTGCCAGGCCTAATGAGCAGTGACCAAATATCTGTGCCTGAAAGACACGGTGGATATTTGTTCGCGTCCACAAGGGTCGTCTGTGCCTCCCCCAAGTGGGGTCAGAAGCACCTGGGCATTATAGCTTTCCGTACGGAACATTACGCCTAGCATGGGTAGTCAACTACCAGCACATTCGAAACGTATAATTTCAAAATGCATGCGTCATTGGCACTATAACCAAATTAATTAATGTTTTCACTAACACAAATATATATTTACAGAGGCCTCCCACTAGTTGGATTACAACCGCCCACCACGACGATCAGCTTGTAAATATATATTAATTAAGGGATAAAGAGGACCCACCCAACCCTATTATATTTACAAAAGGTTTCTGCTGGTAATCTATCTCAAATTATCATCTCCATCGGGCCATTTGGAATACATCTTGCAAATTGGACGTGTTTTCTGATGTGGTGTCAACTATCATTGCTAAAATTTATATTGATTTAAAAGCAATTAACTTACATTATCTAACATTTTTTCGTCACAAATTAAATTCTGTCTGACTATTAGGCAACTGTTATTTGTGGTATACTTTTTCAATGTCATTTCCCACATAAAACACAGATACCTAAATATAATATATATATTTTAAAAGATTAATTCATGTCTTACATTAATAATAATATTCTTCAGGTAGTACTTTACTTAATTGCTAAAACATCGATTTTTCCCATTTTTCTTGACATTCGTTGAAAGTTTACATAATTTAAGTCTGATAATTCATGTTGAAGGACACCCACAATCAGCTAATTCATTTAAAAAATCCAGAACATAGCAATGTTTCACCATTTTGTCTGGTTCATCTTCTTCATAATCATATAATTCATGTTTTAATAAAAAATCTCTAAATCCAGAACATAAGTTTTTTAGTGTTTCACCATTTTGTCTTCCTCATAATCCAATAATTCATGTTTTAATAAGAAATCTCTAAATCCAGAACATAAGTCATTTAGTGTTTCGCCATATTGTCTGGTTCATCTTCTTCATAATTCATTTTCTTCATTACTAAGTAAAATAATTAAAATATTGTAGTAAATTCTTTATTTACTTACTTTATGGATACTAAAACGAAAGAAATAAAGTTATATGAAAAGTTTATTTAAATAATTTAAATTTAGTATTTAAAAATATTTAAACAATTTAGTTATTTAAGTATATTTAAACATTATTATATAGTATATTTTTATATAATATTATAATTTTATGTATTCTAAATTTATTAATAAATACAGTATAATTTTATATAATATTATAATATTATGTACACTTATATATCCTTCATTTAATTTTTTAAATTCGAAAATGAAGATTCTTTGAATTAAAAAATATTCTGTTAGTATTTCCAGGCAGAAAACAACGAATTCAATATTTAAAATCTTAATTTTCATGTTGTTAGGGTTGTGGCCAGAAGTTAATCGCCATCTAATCGTTTGTTCTCAATTTCGCTCATTTTTGTTCAAAACATTCAGGTGAGTTGTTATCTGGAAAGTTTCTTTTAGCTCAGCTTTGTTAAAACACTCACGGTATTCTTGAAAGATGTGACACTGGAAATAAATTAACAATGGGTGGTCATCCATACATGTTGTTGGTCTGAGCTGTCGATTTATTTGGAAATAGGTATATTAAAAACATTTACGGTATCATTCAGTAAAATAATATAGTATTTTTGAGTATTTTTTAGTTGATTTATAAATAACAGTATTTTGATATATCAATAAAGACCATATACTCCGAGTTTATCCGACAAAATATTCTGTCCCCCTATGGGTATTGCTAGCAAGGGTAATGGTCACATTCAACATGTCGCAATATTAATCATTTAGAAATTCTTAGGTAATTTAGTGAGACGATCGTGAATATTTTAAATGTAACTTTACACTTATTTCGAGCAACTAATTTATTGGTTAACTTTGTAGTCATTTAGAGCAAAAGGTAATTTATTCATCTAATGTTCGTTACAATAGTTAATAATATGAGAAAACATGGTCATTATTCATTGATAATTTAAATTCTTTATCATTTGGAGTAAATTTGTTTGAGGCAAAAATAATTAAAGGAGTAGAAATACGGTTATCATTTAACAAAATAAGGTGCTTATTAGTTAGAAATATAGGGTTATAATTCTTTTCTAATTTAATGAGATGAACATTGGGTGTAATATATCTTTGTGAGAAATATATGGTTAACCTTTTTAAATAGGGATTTTTGAGTAACCAAAACAGGGATATTTTATGCAAATAATTTAAGAATATTGGTTAACTTTGTCATTTTTAGTCATTTAAAATAATATTTAGCAAAGGTAATTTAGCAAAATATCATTGAAAGATTTATCCATCCGATAATAATATTCCTTCAATAGATTAACTGATATTCAACCGATTTAATTTCTAGAAATCTAATTAAAATCATAAAATTCCTTCAATAAAGATAAATTTTCTTTAACTGTTGTCGATTTCCAACTTTTAAGTCAATATTTCTCAAGATTTGTCACTGATGTCCCCACAATGAATAAAATAACTTCTTAAGTAAAATAATTTAAAGCAATAACCTTTGATATCAATTAATTCTAAAGATTTCAAATATTTCATTGTGAAAACCAAGTAAATTGATCATTAACCATTAATAAAACCGTGGATAATTAATAAAAAACTGGTTCTAAAACATAAATTATTGTGCAATAACATTCATCACAACCTAATAAACCTCTAAAACGATATAATTTCACAGGAACTATTATTAATTCATAGCTAAATACTGACTATTTACCTTTAAAATTTTACCAATAAGAACATTGTCGATTTAAATAGAGATTTCAAACATTTCCACCTTAACTGATCCCTCACCAAATATTTCTATCATTTTAAACACCCCCCTTAAAAATCATCTATTGCCATCTTAACCAACCAACTTTAATATATCAGACCTTTAATATATCAATTCTCTTAAAATCCATAGAAAATTCTTCAAAATATGAATTTTATTTAATTGTTACAGACATCCTTCCATTGAAATAATTTAGTATCTAAGAACCCATTAAAAATCAAAATTTACTAAAATCAATTTTCTACAAATATTTCACCACATTTACCATCAAATACCTAACTAGAGATGATAATATCTCATTGATTGATCATAATTCTTCATCGATTCAACTAATTATAGCCATTATAACATGATATATCTTTCAAACTAAATCACAAATTTCAGTATATTTTACATTAATTTTCAAGTAGATTTCAAATATATCATCATCGTGAAAAAATTAGATGGTTTCAACTTTAGATTTTCAATATTTTAAAGTTCATCAATGTGTAAATATTCTTAGAAAAATATATGAAAAATTATTTAGTCAAATTATCATTACAAAGTCATCATCATCATCAAAATTAATTTTTATTTAAAATTTAAAAACAAGTCAATAAAATATAGCAAATTATCAAGAAATTAACTAAATTTGTCTTAGAATTAACACTAAAACCTTAAATATTCTTTCAATTAACATGAAATTCACAAAAAATGTTAGTAAAATCCCGCTAACTCTAAAATATTATCAATGAATTTAATGCCAAATAATAACCAAAAATTTGCCTAAATAAAACACAACAGTACCTTTACGACCAGTACCCTTACGAGCAGTACCAATTGTGAACAGTACCCATAGAGGGAGAAAATATCTTGTCGGATAAACTCAGAGTATATATAATAAAACGAATTAACAATAACTCCATCAAATTGAATCAGTCAAATTAACACAAATTTTGATAAAAAATCTTATTCTAAAATGGTAAGAAGCGTAAAGTCGAAAGATAATTTTAATAACAGAGTTAAAATTAACAATATTATTCTCAGGTGGTAAGAATATTTTATTTTTGAGTATATTAACCCTCTATTACTTAATGTTTTCATATATTTAAGTAAAGTTAATGCTGGGTATGTGTTCTGACACACTTTGTTTCCTTCTTAACTTGAGAGATCATTTCGTTTGAAAAGAGTAATGTATCTTAAATTATCTTTTAGAATATTTGTTTTTGAAATATTTAGTGTAAAATAGTTAATATAATAATTATTAATTCAATATTAAAGGAGTTAATCAAAATTTAAAATATGAATTTATCATAATTGCTCAGTCAAATACCATTTGTTATGTATGTTTGTCATTTGTGGATTAAATACTCTATCAAATAAATGTTTATCACACTATTAAAATATTTTAATTCGTTAGTAACTCATATTTTAGAAATAATTTATATATCCTCATCACTTATAGCTCCCTATTTTCCACTAATTATTATCACTTATATCCTCCCACAAGTATTTCTTTGAAAATTGTATTAAATATATTTTTTTTTATTATAGTGATCATTTTTTATGAAATATTTGAATTTTATGAAATAATTTTTAAATAAATGCAATTAATATATTTCCATCTTATCTATACCACTTTTCGCTATATTTACATTTATTTTCCATTAATGAATAATTCAAACACTTATTTTCACCTTTTCGAATTTCATTATTAATTTATCATAGAATAATGATGATTCTTACTACCTGAGAATAATATTGTTAATTTTAACTCTGTTATTAAAATTATCTTTCGACTTTACGCTTCTTACCATTTTAGAATAAGATTTTTTATCAAAATTTGTGTTAATTTGACTGATTCAATTTGATGGAGTTATTGTTAATTCGTTTTATTATATATACTCTGAGTTTATCCGACAAGATATTTTCTCCCTCTATGGGTACTGTTCACAATTGGTACTGCTCGTAAGGGTACTGGTCGTAAAGGTACTGTTGTGTTTTATTTAGGCAAATTTTTGGTTATTATTTGGCATTAAATTCATTGATAATATTTTAGAGTTAGCGGGATTTTACTAACATTTTTTGTGAATTTCATGTTAATTGAAAGAATATTTAAGGTTTTAGTGTTAATTCTAAGACAAATTTAGTTAATTTCTTGATAATTTGCTATATTTTATTGACTTGTTTTTAAATTTTAAATAAAAATTAATTTTGATGATGATGATGACTTTGTAATGATAATTTGACTAAATAATTTTTCATATATTTTTCTAAGAATATTTACACATTGATGAACTTTAAAATATTGAAAATCTAAAGTTGAAACCATCTAATTTTTTCACGATGATGATATATTTGAAATCTACTTGAAAATTAATGTAAAATATACTGAAATTTGTGATTTAGTTTGAAAGATATATCATGTTATAATGGCTATAATTAGTTGAATCGATGAAGAATTATGATCAATCAATGAGATATTATCATCTCTAGTTAGGTATTTGATGGTAAATGTGGTGAAATATTTGTAGAAAATTGATTTTAGTAAATTTTGATTTTTAATGGGTTCTTAGATACTAAATTATTTCAATGGAAGGATGTCTGTAACAATTAAATAAAATTCATATTTTGAAGAATTTTCTATGGATTTTAAGAGAATTGATATATTAAAGGTCTGATATATTAAAGTTGGTTGGTTAAGATGGTAATAGATGATTTTTAAGGGGGGTGTTTAAAATGATAGAAATATTTGGTGAGGGATCAGTTAAGGTGGAAATGTTTGAAATCTCTATTTAAATCGACAATGTTCTTATTGGTAAAATTTTAAAGGTAAATAGTCAGTATTTAGCTATGAATTAATAATAGTTCCTGTGAAATTATATCGTTTTAGAGGTTTATTAGGTTGTGATGAATGTTATTGCACAATAATTTATGTTTTAGAACCAGTTTTTTATTAATTATCCACGGTTTTATTAATGGTTAATGATCAATTTACTTGGTTTTCACAATGAAATATTTGAAATCTTTAGAATTAATTGATATCAAAGGTTATTGCTTTAAATTATTTTACTTAAGAAGTTATTTTATTCATTGTGGGGACATCAGTGACAAATCTTGAGAAATATTGACTTAAAAGTTGGAAATCGACAACAGTTAAAGAAAATTTATCTTTATTGAAGGAATTTTATGATTTTAATTAGATTTCTAGAAATTAAATCGGTTGAATATCAGTTAATCTATTGAAGGAATATTATTATCGGATGGATAAATCTTTCAATGATATTTTGCTAAATTACCTTTGCTAAATATTATTTTAAATGACTAAAAATGACAAAGTTAACCAATATTCTTAAATTATTTGCATAAAATATCCCTGTTTTGGTTACTCAAAAATCCCTATTTAAAAAGGTTAACCATATATTTCTCACAAAGATATATTACACCCAATGTTCATCTCATTAAATTAGAAAAGAATTATAACCCTATATTTCTAACTAATAAGCACCTTATTTTGTTAAATGATAACCGTATTTCTACTCCTTTAATTATTTTTGCCTCAAACAAATTTACTCCAAATGATAAAGAATTTAAATTATCAATGAATAATGACCATGTTTTCTCATATTATTAACTATTGTAACGAACATTAGATGAATAAATTACCTTTTGCTCTAAATGACTACAAAGTTAACCAATAAATTAGTTGCTCGAAATAAGTGTAAAGTTACATTTAAAATATTCACGATCGTCTCACTAAATTACCTAAGAATTTCTAAATGATTAATATTGCGACATGTTGAATGTGACCATTACCCTTGCTAGCAATACCCATAGGGGGACAGAATATTTTGTCGGATAAACTCGGAGTATATGGTCTTTATTGATATATCAAAATACTGTTATTTATAAATCAACTAAAAAATACTCAAAAATACTATATTATTTTACTGAATGATACCGTAAATGTTTTTAATATACCTATTTCCAAATAAATCGACAGCTCAGACCAACAACATGTATGGATGACCACCCATTGTTAATTTATTTCCAGTGTCACATCTTTCAAGAATACCGTGAGTGTTTTAACAAAGCTGAGCTAAAAGAAACTTTCCAGATAACAACTCACCTGAATGTTTTGAACAAAAATGAGCGAAATTGAGAACAAACGATTAGATGGCGATTAACTTCTGGCCACAACCCTAACAACATGAAAATTAAGATTTTAAATATTGAATTCGTTGTTTTCTGCCTGGAAATACTAACAGAATATTTTTTAATTCAAAGAATCTTCATTTTCGAATTTAAAAAATTAAATGAAGGATATATAAGTGTACATAATATTATAATATTATATAAAATTATACTGTATTTATTAATAAATTTAGAATACATAAAATTATAATATTATATAAAAATATACTATATAATAATGTTTAAATATACTTAAATAACTAAATTGTTTAAATATTTTTAAATACTAAATTTAAATTATTTAAATAAACTTTTCATATAACTTTATTTCTTTCGTTTTAGTATCCATAAAGTAAGTAAATAAAGAATTTACTACAATATTTTAATTATTTTACTTAGTAATGAAGAAAATGAATTATGAAGAAGATGAACCAGACAATATGGCGAAACACTAAATGACTTATGTTCTGGATTTAGAGATTTCTTATTAAAACATGAATTATTGGATTATGAGGAAGACAAAATGGTGAAACACTAAAAAACTTATGTTCTGGATTTAGAGATTTTTTATTAAAACATGAATTATATGATTATGAAGAAGATGAACCAGACAAAATGGTGAAACATTGCTATGTTCTGGATTTTTTAAATGAATTAGCTGATTGTGGGTGTCCTTCAACATGAATTATCAGACTTAAATTATGTAAACTTTCAACGAATGTCAAGAAAAATGGGAAAAATCGATGTTTTAGCAATTAAGTAAAGTACTACCTGAAGAATATTATTATTAATGTAAGACATGAATTAATCTTTTAAAATATATATATTATATTTAGGTATCTGTGTTTTATGGTGGGAAATGACATTGAAAAAGTATACCACAAATAACAGTTGCCTAATAGTCAGACAGAATTTAATTTGTGACGAAAAAATGTTAGATAATGTAAGTTAATTGCTTTTAAATCAATATAAATTTTAGCAATGATAGTTGACACCACATCAGAAAACACGTCCAATTTGCAAGATGTATTCCAAATGGCCCGATGGAGATGATAATTTGAGATAGATTACCAGCAGAAACCTTTTGTAAATATAATAGGGTTGGGTGGGTCCTCTTTATCCCTTAATTAATATATATTTACAAGCTGATCGTCGTGGTGGGCGGTTGTAATCCAACTAGTGGGAGGCCTCTGTAAATATATATTTGTGTTAGTGAAAACATTAATTAATTTGGTTATAGTGCCAATGACGCATGCATTTTGAAATTATACGTTTCGAATGTGCTGGTAGTTGACTACCCATGCTAGGCGTAATGTTCCGTACGGAAAGCTATAATGCCCAGGTGCTTCTGACCCCACTTGGGGGAGGCACAGACGACCCTTGTGGACGCGAACAAATATCCACCGTGTCTTTCAGGCACAGATATTTGGTCACTGCTCATTAGGCCTGGCAATACTAAATGCATAAACTTTATCTTGTCCTCTCTTGTCTTGATTTTTATCGTTTAAATAGTATGTGTGATAGGTTTTATTTACTAACTTTAATTAATATACCCTTGCGACATGTTGAATGTGAGTAGTACCCTTGCTAGCAATACCCATAGGGGATAGAATATTTTGTCGGATAGATATACACCCATGTTAAACAAGGTATGTGTATATAGAATGTATGTGTAAAATTATTGACAACTTCCTGTAAAGGCAAACACAGAATACTGCAAACATATAATAATTCTCTACCCATAACTTAGTATGTAAACCATATTTAAGGTTTTTTCACTAATAATAATAATAATAATAATAATAATAATAATAATAATAATAATAATAATAATAATAATAAAGTTTAATGGGTTGTATATGTATGTGTGTATGTAAAAAAAAAATATTTTAGGTTTTCACTAATATTGATAATAATAATTGTTAATGGGTTGTGTGTGTAAAAATATTTTATGTTTTTCACTAATATTTGCAATAATAATTATAATAATAATAATAATAATAATAATAATAATAATAATAATAATAATAATAATAATAATAATAATAATAATGGGTTGTGTGTGTGTGTAAATAATATTTTAGGTTTTTCACTAATAATTGCAATAATAATTGTTAATGGGTTGTGTGTGTATGTAAAAATATTTTATGTTTTTCACTAATTATAATAATAATAATAATAATAATAATAATAATAATAAAAAGTTTAATGAGTTGTATGTGTGTGTAAATAATATTTTAGGTTTTTCACTAATAATTGCAATAATAATTGTTAATGGGTTGTGTGTGTGTGTAAAAATATTTTATGTTTTTCACTAATTATAATAATAATAATAATAATAATAATAATAATAATAATAATAATAATAATAATAATAATAATAATAATAATAATAATAATAACAAATTAAATTAATATGTAATCGATAATTAAAACAAAAATTATTAGTTCTAAAAATATGATGAGTCATCGTATGAGTCATCGCTCTAAAAATATGACGTAATCATTCTAAAAATATTAGGCATCGTTCTAAAATTATGACGTAATCATTCTAAAAATATTAGGCATCATTCTAAAAATATGACGTAATCGTTCTAAAAATATTAGGCATCATTCTAAAAATATGACGTAATCATTCTAAAAATATTAGGCATCGTTCTAAAAATATTAGGCATCATTCTAAAATTATGACGTAATCATTCTAAAAATATTAGGCATCGTTCTAAAAATATTAGGCATCATTCTAAAATTATGACGTAATCATTCTAAACATATTAGGCATCATTCTAAAAATATTAGGCATCGTTCTAAAAATATTAGGCATCATTCTAAAAGTATGACGTAATCATTCTAAAAATATTAGACATCGTTCTAAAAGTATGACGTAATCGTTCTAAAAATATTAGGCATCATTCTAAAAATATTAGGCATCATTCTAAAAATATTAGGCATCGTTCTAAAAATATTAGGCATCATTCTAAAATTATGACGTAATCATTCTAAAAATATTAGGCATCATTCTAAAAATATTAGGCATCGTTCTAAAAATATTAGGCATCGATTACGTAATAGTTCTAAAAATACGAGGCATCATTCTAAAAATATTAGGCACCATTCTAAAAATATTTGGCATCGTTCTAAAAATATTGGGCTTCGATTACGTAATAGTTCTAAAAATACGAGGCATCGTTCTAAAAGTATTAGGCATCGTTCTAAAAGTATGACGTAATCATTCTAAAAATATTAGGCATCATTCTAAAAATATTAGGCATCATTCTAAAAATATTAGGCATCGTTGGGTGAGTCATTCTCTTTGTTAATATTAATGATGATGATACCTTCAATAGCTCATTTGAAAGGTCTTGCACTAAGCTTTAAGATGAGGTATCATCCAATAAAATCTGTTGGTGGGAACATTAATTTTTGGGATGAAAAAAAGTAGGGGCCCTCTGGATCACTAATAATATTTTGGAAAAAATTATGAGACATTGGGTTAGTCTTTGTCTTTGTTCTAAAAATGAGATGAGTCATCGTATGATAGGAATCTATATCTCATCTTAAAGGTCTTGGACTGAGCTTTAAGATGAGGTATCGTTCAATAAAATCTGTTGGCGGGAACATTAATTTTTGGGATGAAAAAAAGTAGGGGCCCTCTGGATCACTTAATTAAAACAAAAAATTAAATTAAAAAAAAATAAATGACCTTGACCTTTTATTTTAAAAAAAAAATTTCCCGGGGGGAGGGGGGAGGGGGGGGGAGGGGGTATATGTGATCCAGAGGGCCCCTGATCTAGAGGGGCCAAATCCTACTACTTTATTCCATAAAAATTTCTATTAAAAATTACTTAAAAAATTATTTCATAAAAATTTTCATTAAAATATTTCAATTCTCAAACACCTTCTATTATTTCAACTTTTTGTTAATAAATTTTAAAATCTTACTTTAATTTACTTATTACATTATTTTAATTTACTTATTTAAAAATTATTACTTTAATTTACTTATTTAAAATTTTTTACCATTGATTACTTAATTTAAAAATTTGGACCATTATTTACTTTAATTCAAAAATTTGAGCCATAATTTACTGTAATTTAATTTTTTTAGAACCATAATTTACTTTAATTCAAAAATCTTAGCCCATAATTTACTGTAATTCAAAATTTTTAGGACCATAATATACTTTAATTTAATTTATAGGACCATTATTTACTGTAATTTAATTTTTAGAACCATTATTTACTTTAATTGAAAAATTTACCACGTTTTTTAGTGTAGACCACCTTTTTCTCAGGACCAAGAAGCCCCACCTGAATTGACCTAGAAAAATCCATGCTTTTTTATTGAAGACTGTCTTTTTGTATTGAAAATATTCTAAGACCTTAAATTACTACTGTTTTTTAGTGTAGATCACCTTTTTGTATTGAAAATATCCTGAGACCTTAAATTACTATGCTTTTTTAGTGTAGACCAGCTTTTTGTATTGAAAATATCCTGAGACCTTAAATTACCATGCTTTTTTAGTGTAGATCACCTATTTGTATTGAAAATATCCTGAGACCTTAAATTACCATGCTTTTTTATTGATAATCGGATTTTTGTATTGAAAATATTCTGAGACCTTAAATTACCATGCTTTTTTATTGAAGACCGCCTTTTTGTATTGAAAATATCCTGAGACCTTAAATTACCTTGCTTTTTTATTGAAGACCGCCTTTTTGTATTGAAAATATCCTGAGACCATTGAGACCCCCTCACTATAGTGTGATAATTCCATGCTTTTTTATTGATAGTCGGATTTTTGTATTGAAAAAATTTTTTTTGTATTGAAAATCCCAGGACCATCGTTTTTGTATTGAAAAAATTTTTTGTATTGAAAATCCCAGGACCATCGAGACCCCCTCACTATAGTGTGAAAATTCCATGCTTTTTTAGTGGTAGTCGATTTTTGTATTGAAAATTTGTATTGAAAATCCCAGGACCATCGTTTTTGTATAGAAAAAATATTTTTGTATTGAAAATCCCAGGACCATCGTTTTTGTATTAGAAAAAAAATTTTTGTATTGAAAATCCCAGGACCATCGAGACCCCCTCACTATAGTGTGATAAAAAAAAATTTGGACCAAAAATCCCTGAAAGCAAGAAATTTGAGTTGCCGCAATTGCGTAATCAAAAGTTGCCGCAAAAAAAAATCGTGCCGCAAAAAAATTCTTGCCGCAGACCCCCCCCCCCGGGGGGGGGTATTTGCGGCAGCGGGCTACTAACTACCTACTTACTATGAAAGTAGATCCAGAAGATCCACGGTGACTTACATTATCGATTAAAGGCTATTTGTAATTTTTTATAGCTATATCTTTGTAATATGTTTAAAGAATTTTATCATAAAAAACTAAATTTATTTTTTCCTTATAAATAATTATTTTAGTATAGGAATTCGGTTTAAAGAATCTTTTAACTGGATTTAATTATATTTTTTCGATCACAACCGTATATTAGAAACAGCGCAGTGTTGTATGAAATTTACAAGGAAACAACAGATTTTTACAGCGGATATCAAGCAAAATGTTGATGATTCATTTTTATAATCAATTAATAATTTTAAATATGTAATTATCATTTATTCTGTGAATTGTCTTACCGCAATTCATGCTAATGAATTCACCTTTTAAAGTAAAAAAAACCATATACATAAATAATAATAATTTTAAATAATGATTTTATGTAATTTTAAACGAAATAATTTTTTCGAAATTTAGGGCAAACAAGATTTTAAGGACATGTTTGTGCCCTAAATTTCACACACTACTGTATTTAGATTTGGTTTAATATTACAATTAGAAGTTAATTTATAGCTAAGTCATTTGGAAGTAAGTGGCTACATTAGCGTGTTAATGATTACGATATTGTGATGAGATTGAGTCGGTGTGTATTATTCGTTTACCTTCAGCCGAAATCGACTTGAGAGAATAAACCCTTAGTGTGTTATGTTACAAATATTTGGATGTAAAATTTAGGTATGTAGCATTAAAGTGTAAAACGTCCGTTAATTAAAATTTGTCTGTTTTCTCGGCCGAACGACTCAGTACGATAGACCCTATTGTTATGTGGTGGTCAACATTACAACAAAATGTATTGTAATGTTGAACCTATTAATTAATTTGATTTTAATCCACATAGCCATAAGGCTATGCTAGCAACCGCGAAGGGGATTACTACACGAACTCCGTGACAAAAACCACGAAGTAAGTAGGACCTCTGGTGATAAATAATCATAATTATAACTGCATGTTAGATCGTAGACCTACATACTCATTGGGGGTTGTGGACCCTACTATGAGAAAAAGTTGATTTGGTGTAGATAAGTGTAAGGTTGGCTGGGATCTCGCTTCCAAAATCAATGATAACCCACGATCTCACTCAAACCTACATCCTTGTAACCACCAAATGAAAAAAATGAAAACGAGGTTTAAATAATAATAATTTATAATTAACAACAAAATCGTCCTTACTTCCAATTTTAGGAAAAATCAAAATTTTGGCATAAGAGTACGAATTGAAAAGTGACGAAATGTGTCAGTTTATATACCCTATTTTTGGTGTACAAGTATGGTGCGTGCACTGATGCAGTAAAACAAATTCGAATTATTTTAATTCTAATTAATTTCGGATCTTAATTTTTATCGATTTTGATGGCGAATTTTGAGCAATAATTTTTGTTTTTGTTTTTAAAATTTTATTTTTGAATTATTTTTTATTAAATTTGCCTGAGTTGTTTAACACAATTAGAAGGTTTCAAGGTTTGTAATTGTTTTAATTATTGAATTAACAGACTTTTTATGGTTGTTATTAATAATGTGACCTAGAAACTTCAAATCAAATACTGCAAATTCGAAAAAAGTACATTAATTCTTTATTTTTGTTCCCCAATAGTGTTTTAAATACGTTACTTATTATATTAAATTTACAATACTAAAAATATTTTTACATAAGCGCAAAACATCAATTATTTAAAATAAATAAAACTAATTTCTAAACTAATTTTAAAATATATATTAAAAATTAAATTAGTAAAAATAATAATTAAAATAACTAAATTTGATGCAATTTTTAATAAATAAATAATTATAAATCTAATTTGTAAAAAATAAATAAGTCAAATAAAGCGAATTATCATATAAATATCTTTATAACATGGAAATGGCATATCCTAGAGCCCAACTGAGACTCGTTCCTTTTATCTTTTTAGAAAAGTTAATAACATCAAGCCAATTGAAGCCGAAACCGCGATGGAATAACTGAGTAATGTATGACAGGTCCAAACAACGGAAATGTTTGAAATTATTAGTTTCTTTCAAAGGATTTCCACAAGCATAAGAAGCAAAATTGTAAATTCTGATAAGTTGAGCTTCTATTACATCCGTTTCATGTTGACTATCAATATTATAATATGCTGCCTTAATAATGTAATAGTAATCAGAAATTGCGACAAACTTCATGTCCCAAAAGTACTGCATAATATTTTTGACATTTTGAACAATCGAGATACCATTAAAATAGCAAAATGCAAATCTTTTTTGTCGGTCAACTGACATTCCCCCAATATTCAAAGATCGGTTACCAAAATGAAAATAAGCTGTTACATTTGGATGCAGACACTGAGATCGCATTATTTGATTTTGGCAAGTTAATCCTATACAGTGCGCAGCATTTAAATAGGCAATTCGTATTTCATCAATTCCCATGTGATCATAACCATCACTATATACATGATATTGTTGTCCAAAAACAACCATTTTCTTAGTTTGTGGTATTAAGCTTGCATTAATTGTAGCGAATGCAATGTGCATTGAACCTCCTCCGAGATCAAGCACGCCAACTGTATCTGAACACCTATCACTTTGAAACTTTCCCAGCAAAAAATTCACACTAACCCAAGCTAATCTTCCTTCTTTTTCTGAGCTTAATATACCAACAAATTCTGGTTTGAATTGGAATTGAGACCTAAGAAGAATGTTTCTAATATAATTTAAAATATCTGTACTCATGGCTTGTTTTATTTGTCGAATTCCAGCAGTTACTTGGACATATATTGGAGTACTGTTATAGCACTCCGGTGGAATCTTATTCAAAGCTTCTTGTGTCAAATGGCTAAACATTATTCTCATTAGACCCCAATCTGTAAGCTTATATGCAAATTGTGACAAAGCTATGTTTGTAGATACATCTGATGTTAAATTCAACTTCAAACCATACTTCACTGGTGTAAATTCAAAGATATGCAATGTTGTATCAGTACTTCCTGCGTCAACTACAATTGTGAACTTTCTTCTACAAGAAATTAAACCGCAAGACTCATTAATTAACACTGGAATGAAAATTATTAAAAATTTGATAAATATCATTTTCTAAAAAACTAATATTAAAGAATTTGAAATAATATTAAAATATAATTATATTATTTTCTTTTAATTTATACCAAAAAATAATTATTCTTAACATTCATGAAATTCATTCCAACCAAACGAAATAATGAAAATTAAATTGAATTTTTGATTGGTCTGTTGTGATTGCTGCTGATTTTGATTGGCGAATTTCTATCAGAATGCAAGCAGCATAATGAAAAGTTAAAACATGCGAAGTAATTTATGCAAAATTTTGAAAAAAAACTTTTCTAATATTCGAAAGATTTCTACTGGAAAACCGTGTTAATTGTGAACATATTTTAATATGAAAATTAATTAACTTGTTGAGTAATTAAAGTAATTTTAATTTTAATAAAATGTTTAACTATATTATTATTTTATTTAAACAATAGATGGACAGCAGATGAAAGGAAGGAATATTTCCACAAAAAATTGGCCCTTGCATCTGAATCAATGTGCCGTAATGTTAATAAAAAATGATATTCAAAATCAATAAAAATTATATTCAAATGAAGCTAATAATTTTATATATTTTATGTATAAATTTATATATTATTTTAATCTCTATAAAAATTACATTACATACAACTTATATGCTATAAAATTTTTTGAATCTTTTCAAGTGTGTAAAAACTTTAAGATTCGTTCAGTGTGTTATTATTAGAAATAATATTAGCTTGTTTAGAACTAATCATAATTATTAGGTTTCAGAACTGCAGAAATAATTTATTTAAAAAACAAAATTAATTAAAAAAAGTTTTTCAAGGAGATTTTCCCATATACCAAAACCTCGATTCGCGTCATTTCTAAGTTTTGTCGTTGATAAATGTTCGTGATTTTAAAGTTTCGTGGTTAATATCTCCATTTGATTTGCTTAAATTTATATAAAGGGGATTTCCCATTAATTTCAGTAAAAAGTGTGAATAGCTGAAGCTATATTTAAAGATTGAGTAGAAAATTGCACTGTTCTTGAATTGAAAGCTTTTTTTGTGCTCAAAATATTGATTCTAAAATGTTGTTATTATTAGACAATTTATTTTCAAAAGATCCATTCAAATTCAGCAAACTTTAGACAAATTTTTTATCAAATTCATAAAAGGTCGTCCAATGTTTGCTGGAATTTTTTTTCACATATTGTACTTTGATACAAATTAATAAAAAACTTGTAAAAAAACTTTTATATAAGAAAGATTATTTCAATTTGCATTGTCTTGAATTGCGCCATGTTTATTTGGTTTCAATTAACAGCACAAATCGAAGTATTGGTGACATGAGCGCATTCTCAATATTCCACAATCATAAGTTGTGTTAAGTTTTTAACTATACAGGTAACCCTCCTACGACGCGCTAGTTAGTTCCTAAAAAATGCCGCGTTGTAGAAGTACCAAGTTGTAGGAGGGTTACTTTTGCTGAAATCCATCAAAGATGGAATGTGGCATGCCATTGCTTTGACAACTAATAACGAAATTTGGACTTGGGGATATAATCAAAAACCACAATTAGGAATATGGCCGAAAGTTAAGTCTGGTTTTATTCCTGAGAAAAGAAATATTAAATTTAACGAATGAATTTTCACATTTACATATTTTAAATTTCAACTCAAATTATCCCCTTTTTAAAAATGTTCAGCCACTCAATATTTCTGATCATGCATTTTCCATTCTTCATCTTTACTTTGAAACTTCTCTCAGTAATTATTCATGGGACTTAATATATCTTATCATTTTTATCTCTAATATCTTTCTTCATTAAAGCCACAGAAATAACACTTTGAATATTGTTGTTGGTATTATTTTCGTCGATTTC
Organism: Schmidtea polychroa; assembly: GCA_959609185.1. Taxonomy (NCBI): domain Eukaryota; kingdom Metazoa; phylum Platyhelminthes; order Tricladida; family Dugesiidae; genus Schmidtea; species Schmidtea polychroa. The sequence goes on from CAUHTR010003241.1 coordinate 18,732, forward strand.
CTTTGATTTTTGCTTTTCCTGAACACTAGTTCAGATGGTGTTTTATCAATTGAGTAATGTAACATAGAATTTAATATAACGTATTGTTTTGGAAATAAATCTGCCTACTTTTTATCAATCTTATCTTTCAAAGGAATATTCCTGTATTGCACAGAATTACCGCTTAACCTTTCCATTCGCTGAATGTTTGTATGAATTGATTAGGTTCATTTTTATTCTACATTTCTTACATTTCTTAACAACCTTAATTGTAATTCAGTTGTAATCTTAAGTGACATCAGTGGATCTTTAGTTATTATTATTATTATTATTATTATTATTATTATTATTATTATTATTATTATTATTATTATTATTATTATTATTATTATTATTATTATTATTATTATTATTATTAATATTATTATTATTATTATTATTATTATTATTATTATTATTATTATTATTATTATTATTATTATTATTATGTGAATAAGTCCTACTTTTAGGACAAATTAATAGCGAGTTTCTTTGATATGAGAAATATCTATTGTAAAATATACACGTTCAAAGGAAATTTTGAAATTTTCAGAAATAAAATTGATGTCGGAGCAAGATATTTTACCATAAAATTTCTTTGATTGTTTATACAATTTATATTATTAATAATTTTATAAAAATATTTTATTACATGACACTAACAAGTTGAAAAATGTCCTATGAAGAAACGCATACAATTATAAGCGATAAAAATATTTGATTATCAAATCACATAATTTACTGTAAGATTTTTAATTTTCATTATTTTCATAAAATAAATATGAGATAAATAATTTTGTCATTTTGATACAAACCGAGAGGATGTCGGAAAAATCATTTTGAAGAACAAAGAATAAGATTTCGAATTTCAAACAAATAAGGCATTTAAAAGTTTGTTATTTATATCATTTCTTATATTATTTTTTATTTTTATGATTTTTAAAAATTAAAATAAACTAATTCAATATATTGAATGATTGTTGAATATTGAAAATGTACTGAGGTCACAAATATACACCAATATATCGATTTGTGTTGTTAATTGAAACCATAGAATAATGACGCAATTCAAAACGATACAAATTGAAATAATTTTTATTATATATTCAAAATAGTTTTTCAAATTTTTATAATCCTCTATTTTCAGCTCACTTTTCAGAGTTGCATTGACTAAATCTAATCTCTTTTCAAAGGACATTGTACTGAAGTCAGTTGCCCTTGATATTGTCTAACTTATGCTGCGTTTAACCTTTGGGTGGGATTATGGAACGGGTTGTAAGGTGGCAGGTGTTTTATAAAATTATTTTGTGATAATACTCCTTCGTGAATAGAAGAATTATTGTGAATGATATGATATCCAGTAACATTCAGTTTCGATGTTAGTTCAATTATAAAAATTTGGTACGTATCCTTTTTGTAGGATCCTACAACTACTTTTTTTATGTATTAGCCCTTTGACGAAAATAACTAGAACCAGTGACATATTTGGCTTTCGTTCACGATCACACTTTTCTTTCTTCCTAACACTTGTCTTGTCCAAGTGTTGAAGTTACATTCGTCAACAGATATCAATTTGCTGTTGAGTCAGTCATCTTTTTTTCGAATTGCTTCACATATTCCATTTTTTATCTAGGACGTGATATGAATTTGTGCTGCGACAGATAGTCGGAACTTTTTTCGAAATCAAATATTTTTTATAAGATCTGGAAATTGTTGCTTTTAAAACAATACAAATTTGTTGAATCATGTAATTGCACATTCCTTGCAGTGATGCATAGAAGTTCTCTTCCACATAATCTAACAGTTGATTTCCATGATCCTCGGAAATAATTTTTGATTGCTGTTACCTCGTCTTTTTCTGGACATTTTTGTATATGTATATTATATTTCGGACTGATTCTTTGCGGACTCCTAATAATCTGCCGAAATTGTAAAAATCTTCACCATATTCCATTGCATTAACCCTTTAACCACTAAAACCGTCTACAGACGGTCATCATAAAAACCCCATTCAATTCAAATCAAAAAATATTTTCGCGTTCCAAACAGTAAGACCGTTTTTCGTCTGTAAAACTACAAACCACAACTTGTAGGTTTGAACACGATCAAACACATGGTTTGCTTGTAACGGTCAGTTTGGTTGAGTTTGGTTTGTCCTCGTAATTTTATTTCAGTGGTTTAAGGGTTAACTAATCTTATTTTGTTAAGTTCTTAAAATATATAATAGTAATTTTTAAATTTAGATTAATAAATTTTACGAGTTTCTCTTTTTTTCCAAATTCAACATTGGACGGTAAAGTTGATAAAAAAATTTCAGGACAATGCGAAATGTTAAAAAGCTATAAAATTATTAAAAATAGAAGATAAATCTTACGAAATTTTGTCATCATTATCTCTACAACTCAAAGTTGAGTTTTCGGAATTTTCATCAAAAATTTGTTCGATCATTTTTTTAAAAATTTTCTGTAAATGATTTATTATAGTGCGTTTATTCATTAAAACGATTCTACATATCGAAATTTCGCAAGCATTTTTTTACTATTTGTTGTGTCAGTTTATGTTTTCAACTACTTTCTCACTTTATTTAGCGTTTATTCATTGTAACGCTAAAACTCAACACACAAGCAAGTTTGCGAGTTTATATAATTATTATTAAAATTCGTTCAATGGCGCCAACCACCTAGTCTTACTGTAGCCTAGCAAGCACAAGTATTCCACCTCTGCATCCTCACATAACTCTTTTAATAATTCAATTCTTTCTGTATACTATATATATGTGTAACTAACTGTATATGTGCAACACATCCTACACTTCTGAAAATGGTTCTTAAGTTTACTGTATACACTGTTTGTTCCTTTTCTAAGAAGGCCACCAAAGTTTGTATTTGCATTATCTGCGCAAACAGTTACAATTTTATTATCTAAACGAAATTTCTTCAGTATTTCTATAATTGAGTTAGCTATTATTTCCAAATTTTCACCTGGAAGAGATACAAAATCTAAAAGTTTAATTTGTACACCTAGTTTGTAATCAAAAATATGAATTACTGACCGAAATAATTTAGTTTCTTTATGATTTAACGCATCTGTAAATATTGTAATGTGTTACGTATGATCTTATCTATAATATGTTCTTGTTAACTTATAAACTAGTTGCTTTGTTAATTTGTTATTGTTGGAAATTTGTTGAGCCCAACCGAGTCACCTGTAAAAAACTGTCTCGGGACAGTTGGGCTGCTTGTATGTTTGATATATGATGTGAAAACAAATAACAATAAGAACAAATTGCTTAATAAATAAAACTAACAAATTCCCTTACAATATTCCAATAGTACAATGCACGACAAAAGTTCCAAATAGATAAATTGAAATAGTTAATATGCACGTGAATAATTATTATAGTCCAAATTCAATTCCAAAGTATTATGTACAGCAGAAGTCCAAATAGATAAATTGAATTAAATATTCTTTGATTTTTCTCGAAATTCTCTTGTGGTTTTCAACCGTAAGATTTTTTCTTGAAGTTTCTGATAATTTAATATTTCTGGCTTCTTAGTTTAATTTAACGATTTATTTTTGAATTTTTTTATTTTTCGTTTTTTTTGTGTTTTACTATGCTATAACGTTTTTTTAAACATTTTGTTAACGCCGTTAAAGGCACGGAAATGAGAGTAAAAATAAAATCTAATTGAGGTTCTGCTTGGCTCATAACAATACTAAAAAATAACATTCTACTACATAATGAAATCAATATTTTCCAAAGTTTTCATAAATTGCTGAATTGTATAAGGTACAAATACATTTTTTATAATCGCTTCGGTTTTTGTGCGAGCACAAGTAAACTTTGGCTCGAATAATGTACGTGTAGTGTAGCGTTTATTTATTTAAAGTAATTTTTTAAAGGTAATTATGAATTGTGATTATGATTTTAATTCAAGACATAGTTTTTACCAACCAATAAATGGAACTATATAGAATTATTTCTATAGAGTCTATAGTAATAATTTACTATGGAGAAATCACAAAAAAAATATCGAAAAAAAATTAATAAAAAAATTAAGATAAATCCTAAATTTGTGAATCCAAGGTATCAACATTTAAATAAAAAGATTCAAGTCCTAATACAGAAGATTCATATTTTAATATAAATTAGAAGATCCAAATTCTAATAAAGAAAAATCCAATCTTAAATATAAATCGAAAAGTATTTTTATCATTGTAAGCAGCACCGGCGCTAGAGTTTCAGATGATGTGTGAAAATTGCATATTACCGCCTTCGCATTCCATAATAAGAGTAAAAAACGATAAATGCATACATAACAAAACAATATAACGTTATTACTTTTAATTTAATTCATATTTATTATAAAAACAAAAATCTTATGAAAATAACATATTTCTGTACAATTTTGCCGCCTTTTGTATTTTTCCGCCGTGGCGCCTGCGTGAAAATCACGCATCGTACCCGCCTCACGCCGGGCCTGATTGTAAGGAGTTAGTAAATCTCTATATAAAATTATTATGGTTAAATGGTAGAAGTGAGATCAGTTAGTAGAAATAATTATTTCTGTTAAATTTTTATATTTAAATTCTATATTAAATTAAATCAATTAAATGTATGACCAGTAATTACATTAATATTAATAATTATCACGCCTCGGTGTTTAAATACGCTAGTAAACGGCACAATTTTGAAGTTGTTATAAAAATAAATGCTTGAAGAAGACTTGAATTTAATTGCGTCTAACAATCATAAAACGAATCAAGATCCTAAGAAAATTTAAATCCTAGATCCTTACGATTATAGATAAACCTATAGTTCATGCTGGTTATTCTCTGACAATTATTCGGGTAAACATCAGTATAGTATCTACTACGATTAACAGTTCAAAAGTACTATTTATTTATTATTTAATAAATTTGTAAATATTAGTTGATTGTTAGTTTGTTATTTTATTATCATTATTATTTTCCTCTATCTCTTCAACTATTGAACATACAAGCACCCCGATTGTCCGGACACTTTTTATTGGTGACTCTATCGAGTTCTACAAAATTCTCCATCACACATTTAAACACTAAAGGTACAAACCATCACACACATAAACTGTACAAACACAAACAATTATGCATATAAAAATAAAACCTCACAATAGTACGAATCAGCTTAGATCAGGGATGGCAAATAGGTTTTTATCAAAGTTCCAAAATAAACTAAATTTAAATTCAATTTTTTTCGCGTGCCCTCGTAACTTTTATTTGTTATATGTACCTATATATACATTTTTTATTCATTTTTTTATTCATTTTTTTATTCACAAGAAAACAGAAATAAATTTCAATATTTGAGTTCATGTGATAATATTTATTCAATATAAAGAAATAGTAAAAAAAATTATAAAGTTTAATAATAAATTTAATAAAAAATTCTTAAATTTTGTTAGAAGTTTTTTGCTTCATATTACTTGCAAGGTTTTTAATATCAGGATGGTATGTTGTCGATTGTAAGGTAATACAAGCTGCTGAGTCTTCTTCTGTTAATCTGTTTCTTGTCTTTGATAGTACATGATTAAGTACAGAAAAAAGACTCTCACAGTAATAAGTGGATGCGAAAATGGTTAACATTGCGATTGCTAATTTTTTTACAGAAGCAAATGCTTCTGGCATACTATTCCACACTTCCAATATCAAGTTTTCAATGCGGCATTCCGACTCTCCATCCTGTGACAATCGATGATATTCCAATTCTTCTATATTTTTTCGCATATTCACAAATTTTTGTGTCCAAATAGGATTAGATTGCAAATCTACTGTCTGCATTTCTAAATTTTCTAATTTCATCCAATTAATAAGGTTGTTATCGAAATCCTGTATATCGAATAAGTCCGGATAATTTACAATTTTCAACAGCCTATCAATTCTTTTAAAATCTTTAAATCGATTTGAAAATTGTTCTTTTATAGTTTCAAGAACTTTAGAAAATTCGTAATTAAAATTCCAATTAGTTTTTTTGAAAATTGTAGATTCATTTAAAAAACTTTTAAGTTTCGGAAAATTATTATGTTTTCCAGATGCGATATCTCTAGCAAAAATATCTAATTTAATTTCAAACCCCTTTATCAATCCAAACATAACTTCAATTGTTTTTTCCTCGTCCTTGCAATTTTTTATTAAGAACGTTTAAATGTAATGTTACGTCGGTAAAAAACATTAATTTTGTTAACCATTCTGTATCATATAATTCTTTAAAACGATCCCTGTCGAATTCGTGTATAAAAAGTCGAATTTCTTCCAAGCAATTCACAAATCGTTCTAAGGATGTCGCTCGACTTAGCCAACGTACACTATTGCACATTAAGAGAGTATCGTATTCGCAATCCATATCATTTAAAAGTTTTTTAAATTGTCTTTTATGCATGTCGCGTGCAACTACACAATTTATGATTTTATTAACTTGTTCTGATATTTCTTTGAAATCGCTAGTTCCGAATTTTGCACAAAGAACTTGCTGATGAATAATGCAATGAAAGCCTATTATTGGATGACCAACTAGGTTTTGAAATAAATTAACAAAACCTATCTCTGGTCCAGTCATATTAGGAGCTCCACCTGTCGTTACAGAAATGATTTTTTTAATATTTATTTTAAGTTTGTTTAATTCATTGAATACAACTTCACAAATATCCACTACCTCTTGTTCTTTCTGGGATATTTGCTAATTTTAAAAGTTCTTCGTGCATTTCATTATCTTTCGGATAACGTGCAATGATTGCTAATCGGGCAGATGACTTAATATCTGTTGATTCATCGAGGCAAATTGAAATGTAGTCACAGCTATTAACATCGTTGTAAAGTTGATCAGAAATATTCGCACTTATTTTTAAAATTCTATCTTTAACTGAATTTCGGCTTAGCTGGACTTCTCGAATTCTTTGAATAATCTTTTCTTTATTATTAAAATCTTGAAACAAACTTTCGGCCGCTTTTAACATAACCGTTTTTTACAAACTCTCCATCAGAAAATGGTTTTGATTGCTTAGCAATCAAATAAGAAAATTTCAAAACTAGCTTCTGTAACATTGCTGTTGGTTTTTACAAATTTTGATAATGAATTCGATTGATTTTCAGCTATCTTTAATCGTTGAGAAATTAGTTCTTTTCTTTCTTCAATATTTTTTTCGGCAATTTCTTTATGGTTGGTTTCAAAATGTCGCTTAATAGAAGACGTTCGACATACAATAATTTCAGAGCACAGACCGCACCGACTTTTATCTCCATGTTTAACAAAACCGTAATCAGCAGTCCAAGAGAGTACAAAGCTACGAATATCTTGTAGTTTTGGTTTTTTTGGTACCATTTTAATTCAGCAAAAAATAAATTTTATTTAAAATTAAAAACAAATTTTATTGAACTGCACAAGTAAAAACAAAACTAAAAACTGATGTAAGAATATACAAGAATTATAACACAACCATATACGTATGTACAAAATAACCGTTATTTTGGCAAATAGGTTTTTATCAAAGTGCCAAAATAAACTAAATTTAATAATTAATTGCGTTATTTAATAACGCAAAGCCAACTAGAGAAAAAAATATAGAATTCAATTCAAAGCCGTTGATTAAAATTTTGGGTCCAAATTTTTTTTTAAAAAGCAGTAATTATTTTATAATAAGAATTTTTTCTACTTCTTTTTTTAAATTTCTTAGAGTGCCAGAAGTTTTTTTGTCTGCGTGCCAAGTTTGGCACGCGTGCCATGTAATTGCCATCCCTGGCTTAGATTTACAGTCCATTGATCGAAATGTTTCATTATGCATTGTATTATGATATTTTACTATTATAGATGTCTCTATTTATTGCAAACGGGTGTATTAATTTCATTCAAATGATTTTTATTTATTTTGAATTTCATATATTTATTAGCATAGCTGTACACTCTGTAATGCCTTACGACACATTGGCTCAGATCCACCGGTTCATTTTTTGTGGAAATATTCCTTTTTAATAAAATTAAAATTACTTACTCAACAATTTAATTAATTTTCATATTAAAATATGTTCACAATTAACACGGTTTTCCAACAGAAATCTTTCGAATATTAGAAAACGTTTTTCTTCAAAATTNCCAGATAATGTAGACGAAATTTATAGAAGTTTCATTCATAATTTTCACCATATAGTTAAAAAACTGAAGCCAGAAAATATAATCAATTTTGACCAGATCCTACGATACTTTGAATGTGAGCCAAAATCTACAATAGTCAGGGCCGTGCCTGACCGGCGTTCATTACGTGCGCCGCACGCAGGCGGCCAAATTAAAAGGCGGCCTGACGACCAGAAAAACAAAAAAATTAAAAAGCAAAATAACAATGTTAATATATAGTCATAGTCATATACAATCGAAGTAAATTGTCAAATAGTTGAGTGTTGTTGTCAATTCGTCAATTGTAATCATTATCATTGCGCTCTATGGCGTACTAAATTTTTTTAGATGCGTCTATCACAGAATATTATTCTGTGCGCTTATTGGCGAGCGTATGCTGGCGCAGTGGCCGCATAGAACTCCGTGATGTAAGAATAAAGAGAGATGAACACTCTTTTTAACCCACGTGAACAGAGTACATCTCTCTTTATTCTAACTGATTTTAACCTTACTGAGTTCCACGGGTTCTACGCGCCAGCATGCACTCACATGCGCTCGGCATTGGCCATATCAGAATCAAGTGCAAAGTGCAAATTCATCTTTCAAGTGTGTTCAGTTGCTCTACCTGGCTGTAGGTAAGTTTGGAGCGCGCGCGTGTGTGTGTGTGTTATAATATGTGATTTACCTGTCTGTCTATAGCACGGCAAGCGTCTCAGATGCGTGGCAATAAAACCTTATTCAAACTCGGAAAGCGCTTGGGCAGATTCCCTCACCGCCTCACCCAACGCTTTGTTACAAAAGGTTGAAAAAGGTAATGAATTTAATTCTATAATAAATTAATTTCAATATAAATCCTTATTGATATTTTTAAACATTTTAGTAAAAGGCCTAGGAATGACTGGAAGAAAAACGAAAAGATTGTCTGGAGCACAGTAAAAAAGAAAGCGAGAAGAAAAACAACATGTTGCTAAAAAAATCTTTGGTTCACTAACCAAATATTTGGAAAAACCTCCAGAAATGCAAAATGCTTGCAGTAGACAAGCAAATCCAAGCAGTGAATTTTTTTCCAATGAAAATGAATTATCTGCCGAAAATACAAATGAAAATGACAATATTAATAGTAATGATGAAATAGGAGATATTGCAGTTACAAATATCGACGATATCACTGAAATTGATGAAGAATATTTTGCTATGTGTATAGAACTAAATGATCCAGCTTGCTGGCCTTTAACACTTACCAATAAAATGCTGGATATTTTAATTGAAAAAAGCCCTATTCAAAATATACAATCTACATATCCACTAAATGAATTTGGAAGATCATTTTCAAAGGTTTATTTCTATAGAAAACTGCCAAATGGTGAAAAATTTAATCGTGAGTGGTTAATCTATTCTCCAAAAAATGATGCCACATTTTGCTTCTGTTGCAAATTATTTGGCAAACAAGAAATAAAATTAGTAAATGAAGGCTTCAACGATTGGCAACACATATCTGACAACTTATCTCGTCACGAAAAAACATCGCTGCACATCGAAAATTACACCTGTTGGAAAAAATTGGAATTAAATTTAAAAAGAAAAACTACAATTGATAAGAATATGCAACGGTATTATGACGCCGAGAAAAACGATGGTGTCAGATTGTCAGGCGCATGATATCTTCCAGATTCTTCCAGCGAATTGTACGAAAAAATAATGGAAATTTTCTGAAAGCAATTGAAATGATAAGAAAATTTGATGATATAATGGCAGACCACATAAAACGCGTACAAGAACCAATCGCTTTAAAGAACCACATGCCACATTACCTGGGAAATCGCTTTCAAAATGAAATAATCACTATCCTTGCAACCCAAATTCAAAAATATATATTAACATCAATAAAAGAGGCAAAATATTTTTCAGTCATTTTGGACTGTACGCCGGACACTGGACATGTCGAGCAAATTACAATGATTATTAGGTATGTACATATTAAAAATTATGAAATTGAAGTAAGAGAAAATTTCATTGGCTTTTATCAAGCTGAAAAATGTACTGGAGAATCTTTTTACGACTTCTTAATTCAAAAGTTAAACTATCTTGAATTAAATATTAACGATATGAGGGGCCAAGATACGATAATGGGTCTAATATGTCCGGAAAACATAAAGGATTGGAAAAAAGAATTTTGGACAATTATCCCCGAGATATGTTTATGCCATGCAACGCGCATACATTAAATTTGGCCATTAATGATGCAGCTAAAGTTTCGTTTTCAACAGTGGATTTTTTCAGTAATGTATCTGCAATATACAACTTTTTCAGTGGATCACCATTTAGATGGCAAGTTTTAAAGAAAAATGTAAAATCTTTAACATTGAAACAAGTTAGTGAAACTCGATGGGAAGCAAGAATTAAAGCGATTAGACCACTGCGAAATGAATTAGGTGAAATTTATGACAGCCTTATAGAAATAGCTGAGGAATCTTCAATGCCAACAGTTCGACATGAAGCTGAATGTTTGGCAATGAAACTTAAATCTTATAAATTTATTTCTTCAATAATAATATGGTACGAAATCTTGGAAAAGGTAGATTTTATTAGCAAAATGATGCAGAAAGTTTCTTGGAATAGCAGTTCGTGTGCTGAATCAATTAAGGAAGTTTTGAAATTTTTCAAAAGCATTAGAAATGACGAAAGTTTCGAAAATTATTTGCAGATTTCTAATGAACTTGTAAAGCACTTGAAACAGAACCGGATTTTCCTGCTGAAATTAGTGTACGTCGCCGACATCACCGAAAACAATTTAGCTATGAAGGAGATGAAGATATTCAATTTACTCCAAAAGAACATTTTCAAATTAATTTTTTCTATGTAATACTAGATACAGCTATTTCATCTCTTACCACCCGTTTTGAAACTTTGACAAATTTCGAACAATGTTTTGGATTTCTATACAAATTTATTGATATGGAACATGAGGAAATAAAAAAAAGTTGTTTCGATCTCCATAATAAATTTAAAGATGATGAATCTTGTGATATCAGTGGCGTAGAATTATATCAAGAGTTAATTTCTCTAAAAATTATCATAAAAGACAGAAAGCAGCCCGAAGAACTTATAAAGTTTTTATACAAATACAACTTGGAGACTTCTTTTCCAAATTTCGCCACAAATTTAAAACTTTTACTGACAGTCCCAGTATCTGTTGCATCTGGAGAGCGAAGTTTTTCAAAATTAAAAATATTCAAAAACCACCTGAGAACTTCAATGACTCAAGAACGTCTCAGTAATATATCAATTATTGCAATTGAAAGTGAAATTGCTGATTCCTTAAATATTGAAGGGGCGATTGAAGAATTTGCCTCTAAAAAATCGCGTAGAGTAAATTTTTGATTCTAATATCAATATATTTATAATATATTTATAATATATTCTAATATATTTATAGATGTGCCAAAACATATTAATGTTTTATATTCAATGGTAATATGTACATGTACATTAGATGTATAAGTATAATAATAAACATTAAAAAGGAAAATTTGATTTTTTTCTTTGATTTTGATGTTATCTCAAAGGGCGACCATGCATACTAGCACGCAGGCGGCCATATACCCAGGCACGGCCCTGACAATAGTCATAAAAGGAACACGAGAGGTTTTGCGTAAATCATCAACATCACATAAACATTTCACTTTTACGTACGCAATTACTGGTGCTCGTAAGGTTTTAAAACCCCATCTGCTGTTTTCGGGGCTTGTTAACAAACCTAATGTAGAAAAACAATGTTTAGTTGACTTAAATCGCACTGGCATGTGGATCGAAATCATTTTAATAAATTTCATATCTGATGCAATTATGACGAAATCAGAAACGGCTTTCGGTAGAGAACCTGTTCTCATTTTGTTTGATTCATATGGTAGACAAGTAAAGTCTGTTTAAAAAGTGAATGTGCAACAGAAATATGCGAAACATAACATCCATTTTATGTTAATACCACCAAATAAGACCGGATTACTCCAACCTGAAGATGTCTCACTGAATAGAAGTTCCCAGCAACATTATTCTACAAATTATGATAAATATCTCGGACAAAGACTGAAAATATTAAGTTTCCGATTTATTCTTGAATTTCCAAATGGATTCTTGAATGGATTGCCTCTTTGTCCCATCAAACTGTTCATAAAGCTTTTAAAGTTTGTGGGCTGGTACCAAAAGATGAATTCAAAATTCTCAAATTGCATGAGCCATTATGAAAAATTTCGAGGATTCGGAATTTAATTTGGAAGAATGGGAATCAAGGTATGGACAATTATTTATACAAAATAATGATATTTTCTTGGATAATGATTCGGATTTGTACTGGCCTTTGGATATCCGCACTGCTTTTTTTAATTGCATTTGGTAGGCAAGTAATGAACCACTGAAAAATCTCGAAAATTGGTTGCCTGAGTTTACTCAAGAAGTTCTAGAATTTATCGAGGCAGGTTTTTACTGAAAGGAATTGCTGGGTCCTGCTAAAAAAACCTCCCTGCAAATCGGTGAATCTACCGGGACCAATTTGGGAATTTTTTCCGTGTCTATCTTGAAACAATGGGAAATTAGAGTTACGACATTAGATGAGAACGTATGTGAAGTTTCAAGTTTTATTTATGAAACTGCTACACCAAAAAAGAAAATTCATATTGTTAAGCACAATGAATATTTTGGCTTAGAATTAAACATTGTATCACCTCAAAAAATATAAAAATTTATTTGCAATCAAATACAGCTCATGTCGAATCCGCTTAATATCACGGGGTCCGGCCGATATTTAAATGTGATATAAACCGAATGTGCTATAAAGCGAAAAAAATACGAATTATCTACGGTTTTTGTTCTACATCTTGGCGTGATAATAAGCGTATTGTGATATAAAACGATGTGCTATTAAGCGGATTGTACTGTAGTTTATTTTATTTATTATATTCCTTTCAGATTCACATATACGAAAATTCGTATATAATACGCGTATTATATTTGAGTGCATTTTTTATTCGAAAAAAATTTAATAATTTAAATTTTTAGATATTTGCTGAATAAAATGCGCGCGTACTATATTCGGGAGAAGACTGTAGGAATATTGCAATAAAATATTCAATGAAAACAGTTTATTCAAATCCATATATCCATCAATCAAAAGGATTTAGTAGGTATGGGTGGATGACCGTGAAGACAAATTAAATTTATTCATTCAGTTCACTCCCGGTATTGAAGGCCAACTTATAGAGTACTGTATGGAAATAAGTGAAACTATTTTACAAGTAGACTCGAAACCTGAACCTGGATCATAGAACTGCGATGTAAAAAATTATGCAAGAAGAAAAGAAGGCCCATTTATGGTGGTCTTCAAACTCGTTGGACAAAAGATCGCAAGTCTGCATCTTAGCTTGGTCCCTAATGACAAACTATATAGCTTGTTCATCAAGAAAAAAGAACAATAAATAATAAAACAAAAAATGGTGACAACATTAAACAAAATATTAATGTTACTTAATAGTACTTACAATCATGACATTCGATGAATACGCAATATCACATATGTGATTACATCATAAGCAATCGAACGAGCGTCATTTGATACACACCTACAGGCCCCTCGGTTCATACGTAACCGGAAAAACTACTCTAATGATCGTGAAAAAATTAATAAACTAATACTTTAAGACAGTGTTTCCCAGGGTGGGACACCGCGCTTCAGAGATGGGACACGTCAGCAATTATCAACTATTCCACATATATTCTTTTTAATATAATATACTCATTCACACGACTAAATTTAACAAACGTGCATACAGCAATTTCATCGACCGTTAATTTTGCTTAAAGGCAATACTGATTTTCGAAGTTTGACAGGTACTTCAAAGGGGCTGGTGGGGCATATGACTTTTGAAAATACTACGGTGGGCATAGTATAAAGTGTTAATAATAACCAGTTAGTAATCTACAAATATTTATTTTTAATACAAAATACAAATTATTGCCTAAATCTGGTATTATTAAAACACCCGATTTAAATGGCGAATTAATTAATTAAATAATAATGCTAATTATGCGTGCCAGCTTTTATACTTATTATACTTTTACTTATAATATAATATATATTTTATTTATAAATTAATTATTTAAGTATCCCTAACATCTCCCTTGTTTAAAAGGTTTTAGCCATTCAACGTTGCGAATTATAATTTTCCCATCTCTGTCTCGTAATTCATAACTATTTGCATGGATCTTTCTAACAATTACAAAAGGTCCTCCTCTTTTTTTCTCAAATCTACTTTAACTAAAACTTCTTCATTTATATCGAATTCTCGGTGTATTCGGTTCTCATTTTTATAATTTAAATTTGTTTTGATTGCACTTCCTCCACTATTTTACTTCTATCGTTGTATATTCTTTTATTATTGTTCCATTCTCTAGATATCCGAAAACCAAATACTGCTTCTGATGGACTCTTTCCAGTTGTGCTTTGAATGGTAGCATTTAAAGTAAACTCAATTTCAGGTAACACTTCAACCCAATTTCTCTTAAGTTTATCTCTTAATGATGTACTGGTAAAATCTCGTATTGTTCGAAATTGTCTTTCAATCAAACCATTAGTGTTATGATGATAAGGGCTAGAAAATTGTAGCTGTATATTGTGATTCTTAGCCAACTCTTTTATCAAGTTAGACTCAAATGTTTTTCCACAATCAACATGAATAATTCTCGGTGCCCCGTATTTTAATATCCAGAATTTCACAATAGTATCCGCTGTGATACAGTATCCTATTTCATGTTTACTCATAGTATGTGAACCATAGGCAATAACACGTTCATTACCTAGATCATCAATCTGTGACAAAACAGCTCCTATGGTGTCGAAACTTGCATCCTAATCCAAAATAAATTCTTTCTCATAATCAGGATATATTAGAACTGGTGTAGTTGATAGTGCTTTCTTCAATTCCTCAAAACTTTCTTGACATTCTTGTGACCAAACTAACTTGTCTTTATTGTTTCCTCACATCGATTCTAATATTCTTGCAAATTTTGAATAATTTTTTATAAATTTTCTGTAATAATTACACAGTCCTAAGAAACTCCTCAATTGCTTTAAACATTTTGGTCTTTGAAACCCTTTTATTGCTTCTATTTTAGCTTCATCGACTTTAACACCTTCGCAAGTTATAATGTGACCAAGAAATTTTGTTTCCTTCACCAAAAATTTGCATTTTTCAGGATTTATTCTCAATCCTGCTTCTTTTATTTTTTCTAATACTTCATTTATTATTTTTATATGATCTTCTTTGTCTTTTGAGAATATTAAGATATCATCTAAATACACTATAGCAATTTTCCATATTAAATTTCCTAAAATCATATTCATTAATTTTTAAAATGTACCTGGAGCAGCAGCAATCCCGAATGGCATCCTATTAAAGCAGAACTGCCCAGATCTTGTTGAGAACACTGTCTTTTATTGCGAATTTGCTGTCAATTCAACCTGATAAGACGCGCTGCCCAGATCAATGGTGCTAAAGTACATTGATCCATTTAATGAATATAACATCTGTTCGATATTAGGCATTGGGAAGATTTGTCTTTCTGTTTTTTTATTTAAACTTCTAAAATCTAAACATAATCGAATATCATTTTTTTCCTTCTTCCAGACACATACTAACGGCGTATTCCATGGTGAGTCACACTTCCTAATTATGCCGTTTTCTTCCAAATTTTTAATAGCTTCTTCAATCCTTTCTTCTAGGTGGGCTGGCTGTCTTTTTGGGTTCAAATGGATTGGTCCTTCAACAGTTTTAATATCATGCTTTAATAGATTGATTTTGCATATATCCCACTTATCTATCATAAATACTTCGGCATTTTTTTATTACTCCATAAAGCTTGTTGTCACACCTTTATCCTTAACTCTTTTAAATCGAAGTTCATCGCTCGTTCTTTTCCCAAATTTGGCTTCAATATTGCATATTTCCATATTATTATATTCGCTTGCATTTGCGATGTTATTTCCGATAACTTTCATTAATTTTATGTCAAACCTACGTAATAAATCGATTCCTCCAATTATCGATGGAGATACATTTTCAGTTACTACAAAAACAATATTTTCTTCTCTACTTCCTATATTTATTCTAAGCTTGATTCTTCCCAAAGGTTTTAATGGACTACCATTTGCGCACCAGATTTTGTCTCCGTATTCGTTTAAAACTGGATTTCCAATCTCCTTTATAATCGAACTATCAATCACATTCAGTCTAGCTCCTGTATCCAACAAACAATTCTTAAAGTAATTATTTATGCCTCTTATTACACTTGGACGTCCACCAATTTTATCATAAATAATATTATACTCATCCTTCTTCAAATATGTTTCACTTCTATATTGTATTTTACAGTCACATGTATCAAATATTCTATCCTTTTCATTATGTACATAAATCATATTTTCTGGTTTTTTAAATTTTTTTACGTCATCTATCGATAAAATCTGAGTACAATTATTTTTGCATTTTTTATTATCGTCATCAATTTTTAATTTTTCAAAATTGTTTTCATTCGGCATATTTAAAATAATTGCATCATGAATATCCGTAACCTTATTTTTTACAATTTCTATTATATCACATTGATTCGCCTTTTTAAAATTTGTTTCTAGCTCATTATTTTTTTCAACTAAATCGATATTTCCTACAATTCTACTGCTACAATTATTTCTGATTACATTATTCTCATCCAACATTTTATTATTTACTTTATTTAAATTATCTACGAAAAGACTTATACTATTCACGTTATTATTAATATTTTCTACATTATATACATTATTTTCAAAAGGAATTTTACTATTCACTTTACTACTAATACTATTAATATATTTATATCTACTTATACATTTATACTGTCATACACAATCGTCATTATTACCAATTAATTCATTGCTCCGATAATCTCGCCCAACGATGGAGCTTCTTGGTTTGGGTAGTCTTCGTCTTGGCATGAAATCCTTTCGTCGTTCTCGGCTTGATCAGTCTGAAAAGCGGCTACCTGTGTCCGTCTCGGTGGTCCACGCTCGTCTGCGTATCTTCTTCTGTCTGTCTGATTCCAGCATTGAAATCGTAGGTGGCCTCTTCTACCGCATTCTGAGCACGATATTGATGGGCATTCTCTTCTGTTGTGTCCAATATCTTTACACGCAAAACATCTCATCTCTGCATTCTGTGCTCTCTGTTTGCACTCTCTGGATTGGTGCCCTTCTTTTCCACATTGGAAGCATTTCTGAACCCTTGGTTTCCGACATTCTCGACTCATATGACCCACCTCCTGACAATTCCAACATGCAATAACTGGTCTGCTTCTAACCGGCATTTCTCTTTGTTGGAATCTGTTCTGGAAATTATCGGCTTTCATCCTCGATGTTGAATCATATCTGTGTTCACTTCGTTGTGAATTTGTAAAAGTTCTGCTTTGATTCTGTCTATCGGCAAATCCTTGTCTCGTCTTGACAATACTCGCAAACGTTTCCTTCCTTCTATTCAAAACTGAAATTCCGGATACTTCAATGTTTATATCATCGACCTTCTTTATCACTCCTTTTATTTCGTCGACGCTCATCGCATCTCTCATTTTTATTTCTTTCTGTGTATTCTTGTCTTTGATACAATGGACCAAAAAATATGACATTAATTCTTTCTTGTCCCATTTGTGCTTCAAAACTTGGTCAACCATCTTTTCTATTTTTTCGAAATATACTGGAGCAGTATCATCGTTCTTTTCATAATTGCAGAGGGTTAAAAAATCCCCTATCAACGTCGTTGGTTTCTTGAAAGCCGTTTTCAATCTGTCTTCAAAACAAATTTCATTTTCTGCTATTGCTTCATAAATTGGCAACAATTCTCTTGCGATTAAACATCTGATCATCATACTTTGACTGGATTGTTAGTAGTGTGTATATATCCCTAACCAACACAGCCCCCCAAGCATTCATGCCTCCATTTCACTTAAACTATAAAAAAACGCCCTAAAATCTATACTTTAGAAAAAAATAGAAAAAAAACATCATAAAAAATCCAATAAAAAAAATTTTATGAAATAGTAAAACTGCTCTGAGAGGACAGTGGTATTTTTTTTTTTTTCACTGTCCTCTCAACAGTTTTTTTTGATCCGGATCATTTTTTTATTCAACCTCTTTCGTTTATCAAATCTCTTCCAATATACAAGCTGGTCAGGCCCATAATCAGAATCAATCCGATAATAGCAGCACACCTTATTATTCGCTTCTCGCTCGAATACGATTTCATCGGCGTTTTAAGTGTGCTGCTCGAAAGTACAAATGAATTCGAAAGTGAATCCGAAAGAGGTCCGAAAACAACCAAGAAATAAATGTGCACATTATAGAATCGATCCGGGGGTGTTCGAAAGACTGGTGGCGATAATTACCGGTTCGCCACCATCACCCGTTTCAATATTTTTTTTTTCATATTTATGTTTAAAAAATAATTAATTAATAAAATAAATAAAATAAAATAAAAATAAATAAAATAAAATATAAATCTAAGATACCCACACCATTTTCAATATTATTTTCAAATTTTTATTATTATTTTATGTTGAAAAAAAACTAACCTCAGAAGTGATTTGAACCGCTATCCATTTGAACCACAATACCAGTCTAGCCCACTGCGCTATCGGAGTTCGGATTTTTGTCATTTTTTAAATTTTTAATTAATAAAAAAATAAAATAAAATAAATAAAATAAAATAAAAATAAATAAAATAAAATATAAATCTAAGATACCCACACCATTTTCAATATTATTTTCAATTTTTTAATATTATTTTATGTTGAAAAAAAAACTAACCGTAGTTAGGATTTGAACCGCTATCCATTTGAACCACTGTGCCAGTCTATTCCCACTGCGCTATCGGAGTTCGGATTTTTATTATAAAAATGAATAATATAAATCTTAAAATTCAAGAAAAAAATAAATTAAATCTTGATTATAATAAAGAATTTACTCATGAAATCAAGAAAAATGATATTTTAAAAATCTCGTCAACTTCAGGATCTATTGCAAACTTAAATCGTAGGGGTGATATAGTTTTTCAATCTCTTCAAACATCAAACCCTATAGATATTTGTAATGCCAAATTATATTATAAAATTGAATTAGAAATTGAAGCAAACAAAGATATAACCCTAGAAAATAATTTCTTTCCAAATTTATTCTCCAACATGAGATTAAAACTAGGATCATCAGAAATTGAAACTGTTTTACATCCAGGAGTATATTCTACAATTTTAAATTTTATTTTGACTGGTTGTGATTATAAAAATGGATATGGTGAATTAACAGGTTGGATTCCTGATGTTAATAAAGGGGATTTAGAATTTGAAGGTTATTTTGAATTAAAACACTTGTTCGGATTCCTTCAAAACTATAACCGGGTGCTCCATAATGTTTTTATAGAACTCATCTGTAATAGACTAGAAGGTGATAAAAGATTGTTCTATGGAGCTGCAGATACAAAAGCTAAATTAAAATTATCAACACTTGAATTGCATATACCTGAATGGACATTAAATCCACATTCTGAGATTAAACTCCTTGAAAGATTAAATTCCAACAAATCTATAAATGTAAATTATTTAAATCGAATCTGTAGTGAATTTAGTATGACAGAGGGTTCAACATATTCTATAAAGGTAGCAAATTTAGCATACCGACCAAGGTATATCTTGATTGGATTCAAAGAAACAGATTCATCTTTCCAAAAAAATAACAATCTATTTATTCAAAAGATTGGAGATGATAATATAAAAACAATTCAAATTCAATTAAATAGTTCTTATTATCCAATAAATAGAATGGAATTTAATATTGAAAATAATGAAAACATATTCCCATAACTAAATTATATTGAAACATGTCAAGATTTTAAAATTGAACCACAATTAAGTTTAGAAGATTTCAAAAATTTATATTCTATATTTTGTATAAATGTATCAGACCAAGATGATCGCCTAGCCATAAATAATGTTGATGTTACACTTCATGTAACAAAGGATTCTAATTTTAAAGCTAAAGTATATACATTAATATTAGAAGAAAAGAAAATAGAAATGAAATTATATGGTGGAAAGATTTCAATTATTGAAAATGTTAGGGGAGATTCCTAATATTTTAACATTTTAAAATGTCTAAATATTGGACATGTGAAACTTGTCATAGTCAAGTTACAAGACATCATAAAGCAAGCCATCTAAAAACTAAAAAACATAGATTTGCCTTTGAAAATCAACTCCCTGGGAATCAACTCTCTGAAGGAGGCGACCTACAATCTTCAAAAACAACATCCAGTATTCTCAAACTCTTTACTACTGAAAAATATCCAGGTGAAAGACATTTATTCCGTCACAACTATACTGGACCAGGAACAAGATTAGATATCCGCCTAGATGAAAATAATAATCCTAAACAAGGAGAAGAACCAATAAATAGAATTGATCAAGCAGCTTTAAAACATGATATTGCTTACAACTCAGAAGATCTTAGAGATAGACACATTGCAGATGTTAATTTAATACATGATTTAAATAATATTCAAAATCCATCAAGCAAGGAAAAGATTCAAAGAGCTCTAGTTAAATTAGCAATGAAAGGTAAGATTTTCATAGGTGCAGGACTTCCTAGAAAAGCAAAAGATGTTGCTAATAAAAAGATTATTGAACAAGCAGAGATTGAGAATCACCCCCTGAACAACACCTCGAGAGTGCATCCAAGACTAGTTTATTAACCCCAACAGAATCACAAATAAAATATGCCAACGAATTACACCATGAATTTAGAAAAAATAAAAAATATTTAAAAGTTCAAGTACATGAAAAAGATCAAACATGGTCTGCTGATTTAGTCTTTATGCCCAAATCATCAGACCCTGAAAAATATAAAATAATTTTAACTGTAATAGATTTGTATACAAGATTTGCTTTTGCAAGATGTTTAGAAAATAAAACAGGATATTCTATTACAGAAGCATTTGAAAATATATTTGAACAACATCAAAGAATTCCAAAATATTTATGGTGTGATAAAGGAACAGAATTTTATAACAAAGTTTTTACAAAGTTTTTAAATGAAAATGATATTAAATTATATTCAACAGAAAACGAAGGAAAAGCAGTCGTAGTTGAAAGATTAAATAGAACATTAAAAAATAAAATGTGGAAATATTTTACTGCTATTAGAAAACAAAAATGGAACAATGAATTGTTACAAAAGATTGTAAATGAATATAATAATGATGTACATAGTTCTATAAAATCAACACCTTTAAATGCTTCCTTGAATCCTGAAACCATTAAAGTGGTAAATATTGAAAATGATGTTATTGAAAAACCAAAGTTTAAAATTGGTGACCGAGTAAGAATATTTAAATATAAAAATAAATTTGAAAAAGGATTCACAGCAAAATGGACAAATGAAATTTTATTATAAATAAAATACATTATACAACTCCAATAACATATAGCATCATTGATTTAAATAATGAAAAAATATTAGGCAGATTTTATAATAATGAACTACAGAAAACAGATTTCTAAATCGACAAGCCTTAAAACAAACTTTTCCATATTTCAGCTTCTTCTCTATCCAAATAAATATAATTATATTTTTCTTTCCAATGATTATCAACAAACATATCAAACATATTCTTATCAGGTTCAACATTTGAAAATAAGTCATTATAAATCATATTCTTATCACGGCGATCTAATTTAAAAAATATAAAACAATTAGAATTATTTCTTATAGAGTTTTTATCTAAAGCATAATAAGTTTGAGATATATAAATAACATTACAATTATTATGTCTACCTCGTGTAAAGTAACTCTTTTGAATCTCTTGATTTTTCATGTTAACAACATCATCAAATATAACCAAATTCTTTTTATCTTTAGGAAGTAAATCACAATGTAAAACATCTTCAGGTTTATTAGAGAATAAAATCTGGATGGAATCACTTGTGCGAGCCCCTCCCCCTATATAATCATTTTTATTATTAATATCTGATTCTAAAATCTTTTCCTTATACCAATCAACCATATCACAAGGTTGAAAAACTTCTTCAGGATATGTATGTTGATTTTTAAAAATATCAATTATAGCTTTTTTAGTTAATTTATTTTCAAATCCACATTTCAAAAGTTGTAATTCTGGTTGATTTATTGTTGTAGAATAAAAGATTAAATTATTATAATCTAAAAAACCATCTTCAAATAACATCCTCAAAAGAAGAACATTCTTTCCACATCCAGAAGATCCAATAATTAAGCATCTAAAATTATCAGGAAATACTTTATTATTAAATTTAGATTTATGTCTATTTAAAATTGGTTTCCAAGTATCCATTTTTATTTATTATAAAATGACAACACAAAACCCTACAGAGGAATCTCTACAAGAACTAATAAATTCAGACAAGAATAAATCAGTAGTAATCTCTGGTAAAAAATATTTTATTGGAAAACATGTAAAAGAACAAGTTAAAGAAAAACTAAAGGAAGGTGGCATTCTTCCATTAGCTGCTTTAATACCTGCAATCATTGCTGGTTATCAGGTGCTGCTGAATAGCTGGAGGAATTGCAACTACAGTTCAAAAAGCTAAAGAATCTCAAAGACAGACCTAGAAAAACAAAAAATACAAGCGGAAATTGAGAAACTGAAGGCAAGCAAGGGAGGGAAGGGTCTTTATCTTAATCCTTATCAGGGGACTCTGCAAAAGTCTCAGGGAAAAGGTCTATCCGAAGGTGCAGGTCTATATCTTGATCCTTATAAAGGCCGCGGTTTAAATGATTTTTTAAAAAATCAAATTTCTGAATCTGAATCTTTATCTTTGAAAGATAAAGAAGATTTAAAAAAAATATGTAAATCTTTAAAGAATGGATGTCTTTGTAAAACTAAAAATGGTAAAGGATTATATTTAAAACCATTCGAACCAAAATGATTGATTTTTAATACATTAAAATGGTATATGAAGAAAGATTAGCACTTTTAAAAAAATTACAATCTGAACAAGATAAATATAATAAAAAAGATTTAATTCAAAATACTGAATCTAGAATATTAAATGATGAGAGCCAACAATTAAAGCTATAGAGGGATTAAAACCTAAAGAGTTAGAGTTTGATAAAAAACAACAAAAAGAATTAGAGTGGAAGGAAAAAGATAAAGAAGAAAAGGATAAAGAAGAAAGAAATCAAAGAAAAAGTAGAAGAACCTCTGATGTGAAAGAAGAAGAAATGTTTTTAAAAACAAAACCTCTTAAAGTTGATCCTAAAATTAATGAAGATTTACCTTCTTCAATTAAACCATCATTTAATACTAATCCCGAAGGATATCAAATAATAACAATTAATAAACAAAACTTTACTTTGTATACAACTCCAGAAAATAAATCACACATTCATTCACAAAATGTTTATAATAATGAATATTTAGACTTTGAATTTACAGATGATTTTTATAGATTACTTTGTGGATATCCTTCAGATAATCTTCTGGAAATTGAAAAATATTTAAATTTAATAAGATTAGTGCGTGGTAGTTCTAAATCAAAACATATTCAAGATTTAAAGAAATATTTAAATAAAAATGAAAGGGGTTATATTGTTACAGAAGGTCAGGGCCAGGGTCAGGGAGAGGGAAAGGGCGAGGGTCAGGGCCAGGAGATAAACCCAATCAATCTTTTTATTGAATTAAGAAAACTATTAGCAGCTAAAAAAGCAGGACATAATAATTTAGATTCTGATATTTTAAAGATTTCTAAAGAATTATTAAAACAAGGAATAATTTCAAAAGATAAATTTAATAAGTATACGAAGTTATAAAATATAAAATGACTCCTTCAATATTAGATTTTTTAAAAACATTTGGAATAAATACAAAAAAAATTTTGATTTAAAAGATTATGCAGATTATTTAAATTTAAAAATAAAAATATTAATGAATGATGAATTGTCGAGTCTGAAAGAGAATAATATAATAATCAATTATCAAATTCAAATGAAAAAGGATCTCATTGGGTTTGTATATATAATAAATCTATCTACTTTGATTCTTTTGGGATTAAACCCACTAAAGAAGTTGAAGACTATCTGTCGAAGGACTATACTTTTAATTCTTTACAAGTTCAACCTAATAATACTAAAATATGTGGTATTATAAGCTTATATGTTTTGTATAGATTGAATAAATCCAAAGGAGAAGGTTTCACTTCCTTAATCCAAGAAATTTATAATGATTTAAAACCTATACTATGAAAATGGAGCTTCGCAACCTTCCGGAAGATAATTTAAAAAAAATGGTAAACATAATGTCAGATAAATATTCAAGAACTTTATCTATAAATTCAAAAGAATCAGACTTTACTATAAACTTTCAAGATTCAATTAAATTAGATCAAAATTTAAATTATGAATTAGGACTATTATGGTTTTGTGCTTATAATACTATTTTTAATATAACTAAAGATAATAACATATTTTATTATCTAAGCCCAAATCTACAGATAAGATTATAATAACAATCGAACCCGGAGCTTATGAGATAAAAGATTTAAATAATATACTTTCTAAAAAAACAAATGGAGTCATTAAAATTAAAATGGATTTACCAACTTCAAAATGTATAATGACTTTTAGAGAATATAGGAATTCATTTTCAAAATAATAGTTTCTTTAGAACAATTTTAGGATTTACACGAAACCATTATATCACACCTGTAGTTGAGAATATAACATCAGAAAATATTATAAAAATAATAAATACAAACACAATAAATATTCATTGCGATTGTATAACAGGTTCTTATAATAATGGTAAACAAACAAATGTTTATATTCCTTTCCCTCAAACACAGTTCCTATGGGATATAAAATAGTTGAAAGAATGAATCCTCCAAATTATTTACCTTTATGTAGAAAATATATAATGGATATTAATTTAAAATTCTTAATCAAGAAGGAGAATTGATTGATTTTAATGGAGAAGAGATTTCAATGTATTTACATCTGAAACAGGTCTGATCTACGTGAAGCCCTATATGTCATTTTAAATTATTAATAAATGAGTTCTTATATTCCATGTAATAGAGGTGGTGGAACAATAAAAACAGGGTTTAATACAGAAGAAATATTAACTTTAACAGAAAATAAATATATTAATGAAAGAGGTGATTCAATGAAGGGTGATTTAATTTTAAATGGACACAAGATAAAAGAATTATCTTTTTCAACTGATGAAGCTGATGCAGTTAATAAAAAATATGTTGATGGTGTTAAAAATTATACTGATTTAACACAA